>NW_019775564.1:236346-319135 GCF_001039355.2 Lingula anatina | reverse complement strand
CCCCTTTAGTTCATTGAAACCGATGAAAATAATTAAGAAATAGTTTTTTTTTTTTTTTTTCATTTCAGAAAAGAAGAAGAAAAAATGATGAGCCGCTACGACAAGCTTCAAGCACAACTGCAATCCCACAAAGACAAACAGGATGAAAGAAATTTAAAGGTTTACTCTCTCTCTCTCTCTCTCTCTCTCTCTCTCTCTCTCGTTACAATCGATTCATACACTATTCATAAACTACCTGTACGCTTTAACTCAATTGCTTCCTATCATTTTTGTGAAAATAAAGGGCGAATCTTGGTGTTTTCAGAAATACAGGAGGCTCTCAAAAGAAACCAAGCTAAATGTGCTCGAAGTCAGTAAACTTTTAGCCGAAGAAAACAGGATTGAAGCTGCTTCTGCAAGGTAAGTTCTCCCACAGTCGTATTCAAAACGGTTGTACTTCATATCAACGGTATTTTAGGGAAAATCTACATATTTGTAGAATAACACTAGGTAAAAGGGGGAATTATGATAGTATTTTGACCAAAATGTTCAGGGGCGGTGTGTTTCGGCGTGAGAGAAATCACATACCTGAAGAAGAGAACTTTTTTAAATGACTTAGACTGTGACTCTGAGCGTTTTAATCAAAATTAAAATTAACAAACAAAGCATGACATCATGTCAGAGAGACAGAAGTGTTAAAAAAACTAAAGAAGATGCGTAACCCGGTGAAGTAATTATTGTTCAAGGCCTTGCTGTAGCCATACATTATAAGATTCTACAAAAAGTTGTCCTCGAGTTTTAAAAAGCCTATATACTATTATTATTTATTTCTAAATTGATAAAATAATTGCAAGAATCATCCAACACACTGGCTTTAAGTGATGACGTGCTATGTCCTTCCTTGTGGAGAAAGTAAGGTGTGATTTATCTCTAGTTACCTGGGTAACGTTCCCATCCACCTTCAAGTTGGAATGGAAGATTGTCATGGCTTCTCCCTCGCGGGTAGTACGCACAGCGAGACCGACAGGTTCAAGAATGTGAAGTCAAAACTTTTTGATTATGAGAAGAAACAAGGTAATTGTATGCTTATGTAACTTTAAACCATAGAAACATTTCAGTGAATTTCCCTTTGGTCTTCACCAATTTTGCAATTTTTTTTCTCAGCAAAGCATTAATTTCATTAGCTGACAGTTTTGTCAAAATGAAAATAAGTAGTAGTTTCTTCAAAACGATCTGCTTGGGTGCAGATAAATGTGATTTGGCTTTTTTTGAAGAAACGAATATTATAAATTCCTTTACTTCATACGAGCTCTGGTACATTGGTTATTTTCCAAAACATGCAAGAAGAAAGACGACAGCAAGCTCATGAACTGTTTCTGTAAATCGTTTTGTTAGGTCTCTCTCTCAGTTCCAAATGTTCTAATTTCTAATTTTCTCCCCAGGAAGAAGCATGCGCTCCTTAATGGCGGAGTATTGCGAGGACATCCCAGGAGCAAGCAAGCACGATGTCACCCACCTGAACACTGGCAGAGTAGCAGCATTTGACAGACGCCACTCCCATCATCCTCCACCTTCAGATAGTATGTATCCCAGTTCCCCTTATAGCTTTTATAAAACTATAGGTTTCATTTTAATACGTCTAGCCATTTGATTACGGTGCGTTTGATGGATTTGTTATTCGAAAATGCACAGTATTTTAAAATACACACATAAACGCACGCGCGCGTGCACACCCTTCCATCCACCCACTTACACACACACACACACACACACACACAGAGTTAAAATCAGTTTGCTAGCAAAGTTAGATAACAACTAAAACGGAATCAGGGACAATATTATCACTATCGAATATCTATTAACTTCCACACGTCTTTCTTCACTCAGCGATGTGAAACGAAACTCTCCTGAAAATGTTATAAAAAAATAAAATAAATGTGTTATATAGCGATATTTCCTGATATCTCATCTGTCATATGTGTACTGTCTTTTACCTACAGACAGTACCTATAAACTGAAAGTAGAGGCAGCAGCAGAAGCAAGGCGAGGGTCCTGGGCACACCCACGAGAGCAGAAAGACAGCTCGACCACTCTCCCCCAAATCGGAGGCAAAGACCGTAAAAAAGGCAAAAATCGAACCAATTACAAAAAGAACCAGCAGGACTCGATAAACACCACACCAAGGGGTATACGACAGCCATCAAAAAAGAGAAGTAGCCAGGAGAACCTGCGCCGAGGTAGCAAGAAACGGCTTCACTTTGAAAGCAACTCTCAACTGGTGCAAGGCAGTAACGAAAGCCTCTTGCGAGAAAGCAAGGGCCGCTTAATACGGGATAGTAAGGGGCAACTGCTGCGGGACAGCCAAGGGAACTTAGTTCGTTACCACAGCAGGCACGTGAAAGAACAGCTGGTGCGGGACAGCCTAGGTCGTCTGGTTTACGTCAAGGTTCTTAAGACTGACAAACCCGCTGATCAGCTGACCGGAAGCCGACTGTCCATTGCTTCCAGGGACTCCATTGCTGGTGGACGGGCAAGTTTTCAAAAGTATGTCGTAAAAAACAAACCCCACAAAAACGAGGAAGATTCTTCACACTCAATAGATCTAATTGCTGTAACGAGCAGTGAGTTCAACAATATGGACCAGAATTCAACAGACAGCATGGACATTAAGGTAGGAATCCCTTCTACGAATTTTGCTACCACACAAATCAATAAACAATATGTGGTTTTTACTCTTCATGGGAAATCAATTAATAAGTTGGATAGGTGGGTACTCAAAATGTACAATTACAAACGCATGCACAGACGCTTTGCCCACTTTCGTAACTTCAGAGTATGATCACCGTTTTGAAATGTTTTGTGGGCTTGTGAGGCATTTTCCCACATTAAAAACATTTTCCCACATTGAATCTAAGCCAGGTTTCTCAAGAAAGTGAATAGATACAGCAAGACCATGTCTCTTACAAATTGGGAAATGGGTTCCGATTTTGACCCACCAATTTCCTTCGCCGTTCTAATACAACTTTAGTATTTTTATTTAAAGGAAAACAAGTAGAGAACAGCTTATTTTATATATTTTAGGACATACATATAACAGTACCAGATAGTACAAAAGATGCTCGAACACCATCAAGTAACGTTAAAAGTCCGCATAAAAAAGAACGCGTTGATAGCAGAAACAAGAAGCGTCTTGTAACCGATGAAGAGATGACGGATTTTTGTCGCATGTTGAACGATCCGAAAAACAGAAAACTTCGGTAAGTATGCCATTAAATGTAAGCTTGTGTAAACTTTGTATATGCTGATTATAAATACAGTATCATGTGTTCTTATGATACGTTTATGTCGCTTTTGGTACTAGGATAGGTGCATAGTACCAGGACACATAATCTAAGATAAAATTATTAGAAAAAAGAACATTAAGATTCCCTTGCTTCTTTTCCGATTTCATTAATTTCATTAACGTTTCTCGCAATGAATAGAGAAAAGTTGGAGGCGATCCTTCCACAGACTTCCGGTCATTCTCTCAGTAGCCAACAGCATGACAAACATAGAATGGAAATATTGCAAATGTTGGCGGCACATCTTCCGAAAATGATGTCGGAAGAGAGGGAATTAAACACGATTCCGTTCACTGCCAAAGACGCTCTGAACTGCAGATATCTTCGACTAACAGACCAGAATATCAAGACTTTGGAAGAATTATGTCGATCGCAGGGTTCGCCTCTCGATTTTCACCCTCACATGCACGATTATAACGCCTTTGACGAGGCAGATGATGGACAGGAGCAGCTCAGAAGTCAGTGACATCATATGCAAATGACGTGTAACTGAACAAAAACACGTGGCCTATCAAATATTTGTGTGATGCACTGGGGATGTAGGATTAGACTATGAAGGCAAAGATGCTATTTTAACTACTGTAACTTCACTATTAAAATGANACTATGAAGGCAAAGATGCTATTTTAACTACTGTAACTTCACTATTAAAATGATAATTTTAAAACACAGCAATATTTTTAGTGATACATGTTCAGTGCATTTTATTCGGTTAAACAAGGAATGTTATTTCTGAAAGTTTGAAAGTAATAAACTATATTATTTGCTAAGATTTTACGAGATTTTTGATTTCAAATTAACAAAACAAAATATATTTAGCCAAATAATTCATATAAAACCCAATATCAAATTTGGATTGGTGAGAGAGCAAATAACACCATACCAATGTTCAGTTCATTGATTTTTTTACCCGATGTTATCTAATTATCTGTTTTATTCATTTATTGTTTCAATTTGTTTGTTTGTTTTTAATCCATTGAAGTCTGGCGTAAACAAAAGAGGCAAGAACCTCTGGTTGGTTACGTTCGTGTAGTTATAACAGACACCCCAACCTCATCTTAAAGCTGTTTTTCAAGGTGAGGTATCCTTTGGTTAACATACCAACGGGATATATGCAGATCTACAACATGTACGCATTTCCTTCTTTGGGTCTTCCAAGTTAGATTTGATTGGATAGGATTTATAGCCTGCATTTCTTCTGGTCCACCAAATTACTTTTCTTGGGATAATATGTCCATGGCAAGCTCCTCCTTGGGCCCTCCAAAGAAGTGTTTTCCGGTCGTATCGGTTCTGACGCCACATTCTTTTATTTTAGCATTTGAAACCTAACCATAAGAATATGTGATAACAAATCCTAGATATTCGCAGCTTTCTGCAAAATGTTTCCCCCCTGATAATTTCTGTAAGATCATCAACGAAAATACTTTCTCTCCCAAAAGACAACTAAAATGACAATATTATTTCAAAATATTGGATAAAAATTGCTATCAAGTACCTACCTTCTGCAAAGGTGTGTAGTTGGGATGGTGATGTTTATACACCGGGTCGTTAGAGGCGCGGTTGTAGCATACAAGAAAAGCCCAACGCCTATTTGCGCTGCTGTTTTGGTCACTTCGATGCAGAAGATTACAGTGAAAGAAGAGGGCGTCTCCTGGGTCAAGCTGGACATAGGTCAGTGGACAGACTTTGGCCAACTGGTTTACCCGCTCAAGGTCAGCACAGGCTTGGTCTCCTACTTTCACATGGTCTATGCGTCCAGCTTGGTGGGAACCGGGTAGAATCTGTTTTGAAATAAAAAAAAACATGGAATTATAAGGCATATTCGTACAACTACATGTATCTATCCAAGATGCAGGCACAGTCATGGGACTTAAGGTAGTTGAAGAAGGGCTATAAATAATATATAACTAGTTCGCGGTCTAATCGACATTTCCATTAGCTAACCGCGTATTTCTAAAGTTTAGTTGAAATATTTTCTTGGCATATGTTTAAAATTAAAACAATTTTGAATTCATGAATCGAAGTTTGCAGAACCTTTAAACACCCGTTTGTCTTGTCTGCTCTGTCCACAGCAATCCACACTGTGCCCATGTCTGGAAACAGATTACCGTTCAGGTACCAATAACTGGAAAAGACACAACAGTAATGCATGCGATCATTATTAAATGAATACGCTAAATTACCGTGTGTATGTGTACACACAATATATTTGAACTTTTTTAATGGTTATTAAAATAACGGGCGTAAAAGCAACATCCCCTACCTTTTAATTGACTGTTGAGTAGCCCCCCCCCCCCCAAAAAAAAAAAAAATGTTCATTGGATTCACCTCGACATTTTACGTACAATAAATGAAGAAACGAAAAAACATATTGGTTGTTACTTCCGAAATCCTTTATGCATTTTCAAATGCAAGGTACATGTATTGTCTCCTCAGAATTTTATTTAAACGGTATCAAATAAAAAATAAGTCTTTGTCACTGTAATCACAGTAATAAGCCACCCTACAAGGGAGAGTGATTAAAACCTAGATCACATGAGAATATTGCGGACTTCATGTAATTCCAACTTTGGGTAATCCCACCATACGATTTCAATTATTTCGTAGATCGGAATCAACCGAAGTGTTCCGTTGATTATATGCTGTGAAAAAAGGAAAATATTTTACCCATAGTCCTGGTGCCAGATGTGGGCGCCCCCTGTGAAAGGCTCCTTCATGATGACTTTGGCGTGATAGTGGTACACCTCTCCACCTAGAAGCTAATTGGAACAGATGGAACATTTTCATATGGTTCTGAGGTGAAAATTTGTAAAATAGTTTTCCTGATCAATGCAATAAACACTCTTAAAACCGCCTTCCATTTATCTTTACGATACCAAGGTCTCAACACGAAATGAAAAAAAAAGTGTTATTTAAATGAGATTTGATACGCGACCAGCATGGCAAAAAAAAAAATAATAAAAAAATAAAAAAAACGGCCATACGTGGTTATAACTAACCCTCACGAAGCAGGCAGTCTTAAAAATAACAATTAATCGAAGCGCAACAGTCCGTACACATGTATAACACACCAAATCAAAAGAAGGTACAATATTTCATTCATAATCACACAGAAATTTAGACTACCTTTTCCATGGTGCCGGCGACTTTCTCACTCCTCCCGATAATGCCCGTGATGTCATCCCCAGGATAATTCCACAGCGTAGTCTTAGTTTGCCGTCCTTCCCCGTCATCTCGCCCATAGTTGTGATTGGCCAGGCCTTGGTCCTGTTCAAGGGCGCTCTTCAATGTGGCCAATTCTTCGCCATCTAGTAAATTGCTTATTTAAAAAAATAGCATATGTACATCAAGTTGTCAAGTATACATTTTTATTTATGGCTCTGATACATGTATATGCCCGTTCAAAAATTTATTAGATGTGCGTAAAGCATTCATTTTCATTATGTACCCCGCTAATAACAGGAAGAAGGTGTGAAAACGAGGTGTGTGAGAGGAGAGAGAGTGATAACTTTACCGCAGTATGATGAAACCGTCCTTGTCAAACTGTGTCTTGACTTCATTTGTAACCATGAAGTTATCTGCAAACTGATAACCTGAAGTTCAGCAAAGCAAACGAAGCTGACTATTTACAGTGTATGCGGCAATCAAATCCGTTAGTTTATAAACATGCTAAAAACGATCCAAAGCAACTACGCCTGATGCCAGGAACTTTAATGAGGGTCGTTTCCTAGAAACGTGGACGTTTATTCACCATAATGGCCTAGAACCTAAATCAAATTTTGATCCAGAGTTAACCTTTTCGCGGTCTGTCGCAACCCCCCCCCCCACCGCCCTCAAAAACATCCCCTGCCTGAAAAGTGATGTCGGGCACGCACGCTGTTCCATGCAGACAATCATGATCATCACCGATTTTCATTTCTTCTTTCTTGATTTAGAATGACAATCACAGCGCATCATATTTAGATATACTTAGCAAAAGGATCGTAAGCTAGAACATACCTAATCCATCGGTTGTTCTATCGGAATCCATTCTTAATTAAATGGTCCCTGCCTATGCTGAGACACCTTATTTCACCTCACCACTGTGCAGTGAAAGCTTGTATGCATCAAAGGGCACGATTAGGAGATAACCCGTAATATTCATGTAGCCCTACATCTAACCTTTATATTTACTTTACCTATTTCGTATGTTATCGGGCAACAGCTGCTAGGTTCCTTTGCCGTACCCTGTGGTCATAACGGGCCAAGGACACGAAAGAAGAGAGAGAGGGGGCAGATATTACCTTACTTCAACCATTTGTTTCTTAAATTTTGATCATTTTGAAAAGCAAATTTTTTTTAATGTTTTTTTTTTCCTCAAGATCTAACGGTCAAATGTGCAACATGTTTAAGGCCTACATGTTTGCACTGTAATAATGCAGCCTTACTTAACTATACAATTGCACTCCTATATCACTGGCAAGTTCGTAAGCTTTAAAATGCTTGATGGGCAGTTGTTTAAGATCCACAATACATGCAAACTGTACTCGTGCTGCCTGTCTTGTTCGTATAGACGTTGACTGGAAGAAAGGTAGAAGCGTTTTGGGTTGACAGTGAGAAAGGTGGCAGAAGATAACCAAAAATATTTCGGAGGGGAGGATTTCTCCCACCCTGCTCTCCCCTCTTAGAAGGCACAAGGATTATGAGAAATTTTCCAGGTAGGCTACATAATTCGTGGTATGTCTGACCGACTTAGTAGTAAGATTAAAAATATTAATACAATCAATTTACATCCTTTTTTGTCAACAGCCCTTTACTTTTTTTATTATAGAATATTCCAATAATCTGTAGGACTACACGGATTATTCTGATTATATTTGAAATTATTTAGTGAATTCAAGGTATAAATAAAAACCAAAATGCATTTGATCCGTTATTCAATTGCAAATTATCTACTGTAGTCGTATCATAATGGAAAATGTATAGTGGACCATTCAGTGTAAGTGTTTTGAATGATGAACAGTCCATGTCCGACATGGAAATCTACAAACCAGGCTTTCCTTGCTAGTAGCATTTGCTTGAGGAATGATCCTGGCCATGAAAACGTTTTTTATTCAGTATATTATTTAGTGCCACATTCCTTAATTTTAACTTTGCTTTTCGACAGCTTGAAAAACTATTATTTTAAAACCGCACAGTATTTACTCATATATACAACTAACACACCTGTTGCACGTAACGACATACGACTGACTTGAAAAAAGCATTAACTATCCTTTGGTGACGTCATAATGTTAAATAGAAAAGAAACGACTTAGTACATATGACAAGAATGTGTCTCATAATTAATTAATGTTTTAATAAAGTCTCCTAATATATTAGCTGTAGTTTAGGCCGTCCTCTCTAGCACTTCTATGGCAAGGTCACGGTCTCTTTTGGGTCCTTGAAAAAATATCTTTCCTTCGGTGGATGTTTTAGTGCCACACTCCTTTATTCTGTTATTCGGCACCTTGAAAAAAGTTACAATATGTTATTATAATTTGAAATGTCACACCAATTGCTAACATTTTGCAATAAACAGATCAGTTGAGGTCACACAAAAGTTGCCTGAAGGAGTGAAAATGCCTATAGATATAAAGGGAGAAAAGGGCGATTTCACATTTTACCAATGCTCATTTGAAATCGCCCAAAATGATTCCGTTATTGCCAGTTTAAGTAAAATAGATGATTCGTCATACAAATGTATGCAAATGTATACATTTATGCGCACGAATGCTTAATGAATGATAGTAAAATAGATGCAATTAAGGGTCTATACAGCTATCTTCATCCTGAAATAATGTGCTGTATTTCGCAAAATAAATAATTGCGAGAAAAAATTCTATAACTATAAGAATAATTGACAGAATAATGCCCACCTTAATCAGGGGCGTGTAGTTAGGATGGTGATGTTTATACACTGGGTCATTGGATGCACGGTTATAGCAGACAAGGTAAGCCCAACGTCGGTTCTGGCTGTGATTCTGGTCACTTCGATGGAGTAGGTTGCAGTGGAAAAACAGAGCGTCTCCAGGGTCAAGCTGGACGTAGGTTAAGGGGCAGAGTTTGGCCAGGAGCTCTACGCGTTCCGGGTCAGCCCCTGCTTGGTCCCCGACTTTAACGTGGTCCATTCGTCCAGCTCGATGGGAGCCTGGCAGTATCTGAATGCATGGGAAATTGCGACGATAAGTCTTTTCAATGTATAGGCTACTATGGTGGACACATGGTCCAACTGGTAGAAATGGGTTGGCAATGTATTTTTCCTACTTGCCTTTGGTTAGTGGACATCAAAACACAGCTTCTTTACACAAAAAAAGAGAAGCTGGTCGTGTCCTCTAAATATGTTCAAGAAATGAAAATGCAACAATGTTTTCTACAAAATGCAAGTGGAAACAGGTTTTTTTATGGACTGCACAGACACCATCAATGTTCCATGTACCAGTACATGTATTTTACTTGCTCTCTATACATATTGTACAGACATGATCATAAGCACCAATACCCACCTCCAGGGATGTTAGCTATATCTATTTATAGCACGTGTTTCATTACCTGTAGACATCCATTTGTCTTGTCTGCCCCGTCCACTGCAATCCACACTGTGCCCATGTCTGGAAACAGGTTGCCGTTCAGGTACCAATAACTGGAAAATAGATATCACCGAACTTCAAAAGTCTTTTCGCAATACTCATCTTTTGTAATGATATGACATTTTACTGGTACTCTATACCAAATGGAACCTAAATTATTGACTCAACAGTTTTTCCTCAAAAAAAAAAAAAAAAAAAAAAAAAAAAAGTCATAGGGCAGACAGATTTTAAAATGTGAACAACCAGCTATAAACTTCCTTGTAATTGTAAATGGACTTTGGGTTGTTTACTTCATATACTTTCACAACTTCAAGGATAAAAAAATGGTTAGATAGGATTACCCGTAATCCTGGTGCCATATAAACGCACCCCCTGTGAATGGTTCTTTCATAACGACTTTCGCGTGATATTGATATACTTCTCCCCCTAAAAGCTGGAATAAGGAGTCTAACATTAAACACGCTTTGCTAGATTGCCTACCGTAGAGACAAAGGTAATTGTTTATAAGCTTGATATATAGCACCTATTTTTATTAAGTTAATGTCAGGACCTTAACTGACAGGGACTTTTACTGAATCCAGTCTAGTTTTAATATGGCCCTTCACTCATGAATTTTGCTTAAATATAAGTTTTGTAAATAATAAATCAGACTTACAGGGATTCGCAAAACCAAATCATACCTTTTATAGGAAAGAAAAATGAATATTAATGACAGTCAACAAAGGACCGATATACCTTTTCCATGGTACCAGCAGCTTTCTCACTCCTTCCAATCATACCAGTGATATCATCTCCAGGGTGACTCCAGTTGACGGTTTTTGTTTGGCGGCCTTGGCCGTCGTCTCGAGCATAGTGATAGTCTTCTAGAGCTCTGTCTTGCTCCAGGGCCGTTCTCAAGTTGGTGACCTCTTCGGCGTCCAAAAACTTCCTAGAAATAAAAATTATAAGAAGGGTCGACAACAGCACAACCACCGTTCAATTGAAACGGCATCATATTTGGCATACGAAGCGGTAAAAAATGGACAGCAGAACTTAAATACTAAGATATCCACTTATTATTTCGCTTATCAAAGTACAGTATTTAGGTAGGGGAATAGGCTTATATACATGCAATTCGAACTGTCAAATCCACACTTTTTAAAATACATTTTTTGTATTGTCAAACGTGCTTCAGTTAGCTTAAAAGACAATCCAATTAAAATTTTCTGTCGTGAATTTCGATGCGTATATCATATAAGCTCTTCCGGCGCCCCCTACTCGATAGGTATTTCACTTTAACCTGTAACCTCTGATACTTAGCTATCACAGGAAATCTAGTGAAGTTTGTAAACAAGAGTGTACGGGTTTGAAAGTATTTATTGCCTTACCGCAATATAATGAAACCGTCCCTGTGAAACTGCTCTTTCACTTCGTCAGTAACGATAAAGTTATCTGTATACTGGTAGCCTAAAATTTAGAACACATGCCTTTTGATGAGATACTAGTGAACACAAAATAATGAATATAATCAAATGTTGTTGACTTATCTTCATAACACGACCTCACACATTCAAACGAGCCACTCTCTTTCCCCTCTCTCTCTCTCTCACATAGGCAAACACTCACAAACACACACTCACAAACACACACACACACACACTTAATATATAACTCACCTAATATATGAGCGTACAGTTTTGGACATCTGTACCTGGGTTAGGTGAACGACCGCAGACCAGAGCAAACAACAATCAGAGGATTAAAAGCGCGGCAGACACGACCCACGACCTACAACCGGCTTTGCAGTTACTTAAGGTGCTCTATATACTGACAGATTATCTCTATAAAACACAATTTACCTGTACCGTCAGTCGTTCGCACGAATTCTCCCATTCTTTCACTCACGTACCACAACAACCAACTGCCTGTCAGTTTATCGCCTTTCCTTGTTGTACATGATTTGGCTGACACACTGACCTAGGTGAAGGTTACAGTTGGAGGTCTGTTACAACAACGCTTTTTTTTTATCATCACGCGCTAGCCTGGATCAGGTGTAATAATATTATGCCATTTACTTGTGTATCATGTTACACGGGTTCTGATTTTTTTAACATCTTTGCTATCATAATGTACAAGTAGCCCGCTGCGTAAATACAAGAAGCTTGAAAAATAAAATGAACAAAATGAACAGAAGACATAAAATCTTCTGACAAAAGCACCGTTTAAATACGGTGCTTTTGTCAGTTTGACAAACTCAGTAACTCGTTTGCGGTTTTTATGTACAGTTGTAGAATAATTTGTATCAACTTACCGCCATATGCTTAGACAGAGGTAAGACTTGGTAAGACTTGTGTTATGAAGGTGTGTTTTCCTTTTCCATTTTATCAGAAATTATATATACACTGTTCACCTGTATCGATAATAGTTTTGTATGTACCGGTTATTGAAATAGGCGTGTATGTGTGTGCGTGCGTGCCAACCTGCCTGCGTCCCTGTGTGTGTGTGTGTGTGTGTGTTCATGATCATCTTAATTACATCGTATTCATTAAAAAATTCGTTACGAGAATTAATTATAACATAAATTTGGCATCGTTTATTATGATCAACGGTTTAATAAAATCTAAATGGTTGCATAAATGCACTAGCTGAGACTTTGGCTTATTGCTTTCTATGGGGATTGAATCAATTGTGCTATAAAGAAAATTCAATTTCATAACAGCAATACCTGAAGGGGTTAATAAGCGGAAAGCTCAGATAACGTATTTACTTTAATGTTATTTCAAAAACAGTTTGTCGCGATAAAGGATGTCGCAATTGACTTAACTATGAGTGAAGAGGAGGGTCCAATTATGTCAAACAAACTTATGTGGTTATTTGTTCCCCACTATAACTCTGGTGTAAATTGTCTAATCTAATGAAGTCAGGTCATTAGCGAAACCCGGCGTCAACAGAGAAGGTTCTACAAAGGTACCTGCTGTACAGGTTGCCCTCGTGAAAGCATCGAGAACAAAAACATTTTCTTGAAACATAACCAGTTCACGTGCTCATTGCTTTATAATAAATTCTCCGAGGAATAAACTTATAATAAACTCAACTTGGCATTTTAAAGTGCATAAGCAATAGAAAATCAAACAAATGAAGCTTAAATTAGAAGCGAAATATTTAATGAAGCAAGTATAATGAAACAAAAAAAGGACTCAGAGAAAAATAAAAAAGAAAAGAGCAAAATATCACAAGGGCTGCAGATATAGTGCATTCCTTAACGTTTCATTAAATAATTATAACAAGAAAAGTTATGTGGTGCTTTGGTAAAATACAATACATTTTCAAAGAAAATCAGAATATACACGTACATGTATATTTCAATCGGACATCTTACATGTTAATCTCTGCCCACAGAGTGCGCTAGTAGTCTGATACAAAAGTATTGTATTGCTGACACTTTAATTTTGTATGCTATTTTAGAAGCCCTTGATATCAGTGGCTTCGTACAGGTATATGATGTGTGTAGAAGTTTACTATATGAAATAAAGCAATGACTGTTTTGCAAGTAGATCCATGATCATTGCTGTTTTTTATCAGGGCCCGGTTTTATAAAGGACGTTTAGCACTAACCACCGGTTAAATCCATCGTTTAACTTAAATGACGTTTAACCGGGTTTCATAAACGTCGTTTAGCACTAGCCAATGGTTAAATCTTCTTAACGGTTGGTTAAATTTATACGCTCGAAGGATAAAAATGGCAAACCTGCTGCGGTTTGCCAGAAATCCTCGCAGATATATACCTTTTAGACTGAGAAGAGACAGAAATTTCAGTAGAGATTTATTTGATTTTGATGGAGCAACTGAGCAAGAACTCATTGAAAGATTTAGATTCAGTAGAAATTCGATACTGTATTTAGAAAACTTACTTCAAAACCAACTAGCTCCAGAGACGGAAAGGAATCATTCTTTGAATATTTTTATGATTTTATTAATTAATTAATTTATTTATTTATTATTATTTATTTATTTATTTATTTTTCATTTATTTATTTATTTATTTTGAAAATAAGTACATAAACATACTTTGGCAATCTAAATCATCTAAATCAATCTAAATCATCTCTTTGTTTTCTCAGGTATTGTTGACATTACCAAAGTACATTAAAGAATAGCAGACAAAACAAATGAACACTGGATTAATTATGGGTATTTTATTTTGTTTTATATAAGCCCATTGCATTCTGGGAAATTTTATTTCCAAATATGGTCTGGATAAGTTGTTCATAGCAACTAAACACTGATTTAAAAAAATTAAACGTCCGTTTATTAACCCGCTGTTTAAATGCTGTTTATAAAACACAATTTTAAACGCCGTTTAGTTAACCAGTATTTGGAGAATTTATCCGCTGGTTAGTGATAAACGTCCAGGAGTTTTTTTTCTCCCAACTATGTTGCACAAGCCCTTACAGGTAGATCAAAACATTTACCAGAGGTTCAGAGTTCCAGGTTTGGACGAGGAAGGGGTGTTACTCACGGGCATATCAGGTTTACTTCTAACAAAATAATTATGGATTTTACAAAAGTAGTTACGTGTATCACAGTGTATCACTGTGTATCACAGTGTATGTATAATCCTCTGTAAAATGTTGGTACCACGCTCTCAGACCGTCATGAGAAAATTATTATTTGAGGTTATCTTTCTGATCTTAACCGTCAGATATATTACTGATATGTGATAAAAAAGATTCAAAACAAAAAAGTATTTTCCATCATAACGTTAATAGAATGAAAACCATTTAATTTAGTACATATGCACTGTAAAAACAGTGTTTAGCACTTAAACACATTTCTAAGCGCCTGTTTTGTCTCATTTTTTCGACGTGTTTAGCTCCTAAGCACGTTAAGATCCTTAACATGTTACACGTTTTGACGCGTCTGACGCCTTTTAATTGTAGGGTGCATTTGCTTAACTTTTAGATGGTAGGGGTTTCAACTGTTTTAGTCACACACGAGCGCTCGTACACACACAAACACACACACACACGAAGTCACGGTCAACCGTAACTGCTATAGTTATCTCTATTTATAACAGGGCTCCGTGAACTGTCAACATTGTTGACTTAACGCCGTCACCTTTGCAGCGGGACTTATTCATCCTTGTGTTAGCTGACCTTGCGAGGAAGTTTATTGGAATATATTTCTGCAAATCAAGTTAGGAAAATTCACTAGTTTACTAAAAACACGAAACAGCTATCACTTTTACTTTAAAACATTTTTTGTCATATTTTGAAAAAATGCGTTACGTTATGGATGTCCATTTATTTTTTCCGGAAGTAATGGACAATAGAACATCAGGATGATGGTGGGGTATTCATTATAATGGTTTATATAAGCTTTCATCGCATGCTGGTTATTTTGGTAACTATAGTCCGAATATTTAACAAATCGCACCGCTCTAGTCGCCTACTAACCCAAGCCCAATTTGGAATAAACCGCTAACTGTAGTTAATACAGCACTAAGATCTAATAAAAGGATATAAAAGATCTTAGTACAGCATAAGACGTGTTTTGTTTATTCATAAAAAATTTTTTCAAAACATTAAATAATGTTTTCCAGAATGTTATAAAACGCTTATAAAACCGCAGGGGCATCATTTTGGATGGAGTTAAAAACACCCATAACGTTACCATAACGTTATTCTATACCATCACCATCATGTAAACAGCTGATAACGTCGTGAACTTGTTACTTGGATTATTACTTAATAAGCCTATTTTAAATAATCACACGTTACTGCAAGGAAGGACACAACGCGTTCGATCAGGCTGCTCCTCGCCTCCAACAGCTCCATACGTTTACAAGGGGAAGTGTTAAGCCAAATTGTTGAGTCTTGTAATAAACTTGTTTTGGGATCGTATACATGGGATTGTGAAGAATTTTTTTTCTGTGACAAGCTTGATAAGCTAAACGTGTTGTTCAGCAGCTCCACGCGTTTAGGAATTCCACACCTATAGCAGCTCCATATGTTTAGCAGCCTCACGCGCTTAGCAGGGGAAGTGCTTAGCCAATGTGCTTAGCTTGTGATAGACTTGTTAGAGAATCATATGCCGGTGAAGCTAAACACATAGCTAAACGTGTAACACTGCCAACGTGTCTAGCTTTTACTTCTGTGAAACGCTTGAAAAGCTATACGTGCTTAGCTTTTACACATATTTCTAAATGCGTATAGGTGCCTAACGTGTGTTGTATGTATTTAAATGCTAAACACTGTTTTTACAGTGTGGAAACCTTGCGTCTCATAATTAATCGATGTCTGAATAACGTCTTAAATTATACTGTAGTTTAAGCCTTCCTCTCTAGCACTTCTATAGCAGGGTCACGCTCTCTTTTCGGTCCTTGAAAAAATAGTTTTCCTTCGGTGGGTTCTCTAGTGCCACATTCCTTAATTCTGCTATTCTGTACCTTGATGTAAGAAATATCAATATGTTATTATGGAATAAAATGGCACATCAACTGCTAATATTTTGTAGTGGACCCGTTGTCTATTCAGCTATGTTCATCTTGAAATGCGGTGTATTATACAAAGTTAACAAACAAATATAAACATGAATTAAAATAGAAGCAAAAATAAAACTATGTCTTATATTTGACTGTATTATGCCTACCTTAATCAGGGGCGTGTAGTTTGGATAGTGATGTTTATACACTGGGTCATTGGATGCACGGTTATAGCAAACAAGGTAAGCCCAGCGCCGGTTCTGGCTGTGATTCTGGTCACTTCGATGGACCAGATTACAGTGAAATATCACAGCGTCTCCAGGGTCAAGCTGGACGTAGGTCAAGGGACAAACTTTGGCCAGGAACTCTACGCGTTCCGGTTCAGCCCCTGCTTGGTCACCAACTTTCACGTGCTCTATTCGACCAGCTCGATGAGAACCTGGCAATATCTGCATGCATGGAAAAATTGCGGTGATAAGTCGCCTAAATATATACGGCAAATGAATATGCAATATGATTGTCACATATGTGTTCTACATATTTTTACTTAAGAAAGAGTAACCAATGGTTCCTTTACGGACTGAAGAGACATCATCATTAATTCATGCTTTTAAACCATTCTTTGTACACTTTGTACAGATATGAACATTGACATCAACACTCACCTCAATGGATTCTGTGAAAGTTAAAGATGTCTATTCACAAGACAAGCTTCATTACCTGCAGACATCCATTTGTCTTATCGGCTCTGTCCACAGCAATCCACACTGTGGCCATGTCCGGAAACAGATTGCCGTAAACGTACCAATAACTTGAAAATAGCAGTAATCACAAATGCAGTAAATAACCAGCAGTATAAAGAAAATATGAGAATTTACTCTTGACATTTTGATTAAAAGCGCACAGAAGACCAAATGCATTTTCTAAATTTTGTTTTGACATGATATTTACAAAAATGGCACTGTTCACCAACTCAGCAGCTTGGTTATATACTGTGGCGCTATGCATGACCAGAAAGAACTAATTCGCGG
Source organism: Lingula anatina (assembly GCF_001039355.2). The sequence continues at coordinate 301,713 of NW_019775564.1, read as the reverse complement.
TCTCACCTTTTTTTTTCTTTTTTTTTTTTTTTTTGGTAACGTGAAAACCACCCTTGAGACATGTTGTTTACAATAAGTTTTCAGCTGTCATTTATTTGTTTATCTTGTTACACGTGCCCTCAGTTCCATAGTATGCTATCATGTTGTAAAGTGGTGCGTTGCGTGAATACAAGGCTATTGAAATATAAAATGTTGGGAGAGGAAACATGTGCTGGTATTGTACATCATTGTGTACAAACGGCGCCTTTGTAAGGAATGGTAGTCCGCTAGGAACATTACTTTGTACAGGTGACATATTCGCCCCTATACGCCCCCCCCCTTGCAAAAATTTGTCTCATTTACACTTACTGTTCTCAATCTATTCTAGAATATTTGGTGTATTTTTTACAGTTCTATTGTTGTTCAGTAATGAATGTAACAGTTCGAAAACTGTTTTTGGGAAGTCCTTCAGAATGTCCTAGAACAGATAAGGAACATTTTTCATTAAAAGAGAAAAACATTAGGTTCTAGGACAGATTTAGAACCGCAAGTGGGCGTTAAATTAGACAAATCTTCGCAGGGGCCCAGTACACCGACTAACCCTAACGTGTAATAATCATAATATGGCCCTGGACTTCGGTTCCTATATGTAGAACTAGCATTCCTGTCACACAGGCTCTCCTCCTCTTTGTTATGGTAATGTGAATGCAAGTGTTGCAGTATATAAAATGTCTTTTGCAGACTTTGTTTTTCTAAACGGGCTGCACACTCTTCACTTTTACAACTAATTGAATCATAAATTGAACGATAGCGCATGCAGTGAGCATGTGAAAATAATGTAAAAAGAGCTGTCCTGTGAAATTTACCCGTAATCCTGGTGCCATACAAACGCACCACCTGTGAATGGTTCTTTCATGATGACTTTGGCGTGATATTGATATACCTCTCCCCCTAAAAGCTAGAATTAAGGATTGGAAAATTATATTTTACTCGTTTGCTTACTGTAGGGACAAAACTTTAATTTATAGGTTGAAAATACTCGACATATTCCCACAGAGATGTATATAGGCCTATAATCAGTATCCTAACTGAACGCTGAAGCCAGTCTAAATATTTTTTTTTACAAAAGTGTAAATAATAAGTGCTCGCATGAATTAAAACAATTTGTGAAGTCAAATTACATTACACAAGGGCTATGAGGCCTACATGTACTGTAGCTACCTTTTCCATGGTACCGACAGCTTTCTCACTCCTCCCTATCATCCCGGTTATGTCATCCACAGGGTGATTCCAGTTGGCCGTTTTGGCCTGATATCCATCCCCATCGTCCCTGGTATAGTAATTGTCCTCCAGGGTCTTGTCTTGCTCCAGGGCCTTTCTCAAGTTAGTCACCTCTTCTGTGTCCAAAAACTTCCTAAACGCAAAGACATTAGAGGGTTGGAAAAAAGGTTGAAGTGATGCCTGAATGTCAATGTCTTCCAAGATCAGACACAAATGTGTCTTTTTTTCCGTGACTGGCTAAAAAATCTCGGCGATTTCGTCATCGGTCGATGCATATTTCTGCTATTTTTGAGTTTTATCAAACTTCACATTGCCGGATATAAGATCACATTCTGTGCTTATCTTATAATAACTCCTTTCATGTAGGTGTTAATTAATCGAATTTAATTAGACAATATTGGATATTGATTCCTTTTATATTTACGGAGGAACACTTGTTAATCTTGGAAAAAGGGGGGCAAAGTTTTGAAACTGTTTATGGCTTACCGCAATATAATGAAACCATCCCTGTAAAACTGCTCTTTCATTTTGTCAGTAACGGCAAAGTTATCTGTATATTGGAAGCCTAAAATTTGAAATACATACCTTTCAGTGATACACATTTACTAACACAACATCATACATGGAAATCACAATGGATAGTGGACTTATCCTCACGACACCATCACAATAAATAGGCCATTCTGTTCATCCAAAGACACACGCGACACTACAGTCTCCCTTTTTTCTCTCTCGCTAACAAAGACACGCGCCTATGATGATAGATTAAAAAAGCAGTCTGCATACAGTTGCCGACAATTGTACCTAGGCAACCTATACTGGTTTACATACACGTCAGTCATAACGTAATATATTAATATACGCATATATAAAAAACGAAGGGCACCTGCTAAGGTGAGGCGTGTGGTGACCCCATTTCAAATAGAAATTCGATATGAAAAATTAGCTATTGCGGAAAGAACCTGCCCATTATATGTGAATCTAAGTGTATTGAGGACGAGGTCCACTTCTTAGTTAACTATCCTTTTTTATTGATGAACGCGTTGAACTTTTAATATTGCTAGACGTTTTAACAACAATTTTGATCAGAACAAGTTTTTATTTGTGACTAGTAATAATGACACGATTTCTTTAGTTGCTAAACCTGCTGCCGATTTTTAGAATTAACGATTTTATGTATAAATAATGCTTTAACGTATATCTTAAGTGATATTCAATCTCTCGTAGTTCTATAAAAAAACTGCCATATTTTACTGCCCCTACTAAATTTTACATTTCTTTTCATATGGGTGAGACTAAAAAAAATATCTCGAATCTTTATATTGACAGATCATTATCACTTAAAAACACAATTTACCTGTCCCGTCAGTCGTCCTTACAGAATCTCCCATCCTTTCACTCGTGCACCACTGCAAGCAACTGTGTGCAAGTTAACCACCGTTCCTTGTATTAAATGACTTGACTACATTTCAACTGACATAGTTGAAATGTACAAATGGAGATCTTGCTGTTGTGGTAGTGTTTTTATCATGTTGTTTACAACATAATTTCAATTGGCATTTATTTGTTTATCGTGTTTATCACGGGCCCTCAGTTTCCTAACATCGCTGCCATCATAATGTAGAAGTAGTGTGTTGCGTGAATACAAGATTGAAAAATAAAATGTCAGAACAGAAAATTTGATCTGCTGGCATTGTACATAATTGTGTAAAAACGATGCATTTGTCAGTTTGACAAACTTAACAACACATTTGCGGTTATGTTTAAAGTTGAGGCTAATTTTGATCAGCCACCAGGCTTGTGCATAGACATACAGTGTACTTTATAATAATAATAATAATTTATTCGAGCATTAAATGTGACAGTTACATTTGTTAGCCCTCTATACTACAAATATATAAATAAATAAATAGTTATACATCACTACGGATTACTACTAATACAGTGTTTAAGATTATTAATTACAGTGTATACGTTGTTTAAAATACTTATTACAATTGTAAATAGTTCAATACACTGAGGGAACACACATTTTCTTTGATTGGCGTATAGCTGTACGTATCTAATGTGCCATACTTATGGTTCATATAATATATAGCAGGATGAGGCTACTTCAGTGTGGCAGATGCTCATTTCTTTTGGAAATTGCCCTCTGAATGTATTTACCAACAGCGTACAATTCTTTCTCATTTTCTGGGCTTAGTATGATTTTAACCTTCTCGTCACTGCTTGCTAGGTGATGCATGTCACATTTAGGGAATTGTTTTAACATGCCCTCCCTCTCTTTTACATGGTGTCTACATTCTAGTAGGAAGTGCACTTCGTCCTCGATTGCAGGACAGTGGGGACAGAATCGTTCCTCGCGTGGTGTTTTAGGTCTGGTGTAGCGTCCTCTTTCCATTTCCAGAATATGATCACTGACTCTAATTTTAGCCACTTCCCTTTTTAATGACTGAGGGGCATTAGTTAGCAGGTACTTTTCAATTTTGTAGGACTTTTTTATCAGACTATAAGTTTTTAACTTGGTGCTTTGAGGATCAGTTAACTCTTCCCAGAACATTTTTTCAATTTTAGCATTGATTTTTTCCTCAATATTGCAATGTGTTTGGATTTGCTGAACCCCTGGGACATTTTCACTGTGAAGATTCCAAGTTGTTAACATAGTATTAATCGCTCCTGACCAACCTTTTTCCCCTATTGTCAGTTCTGCATCATGGGTGAGTTTAACTATTCTGTTATTTGGTAGATTTCCAAATCTTTGGCAGTATCGTTGTACCTGCTTAACAATGTTAGAATATAAAGGATAACGACCGAGCTCTGCGCGACTGGCATTGTTGCTGGCGTGTTTACTCAAACCCAGTGCCCATTTGCACATTCTCAAATGTGCTTGCTCAAAAGGCATTTGGTTAATTTTGTTCAGGGTCATTTTCTTTTCTTTGAATATTTCTTGGGCCCAAACTTCACAGCCATAGAGGAGTATTGGCCTTACCACTTTGTCAAACAGTTTTAAATATAGGAGAGGTGAGGATAAGTTTTGTGACGAAAGTGCACCTTTTAATGAGAACATTGCTTTCATTGCTTTTAATTTTAGATTTACTATTGCTTTTTTCATTGACCCAGTGTTAGCAAAGGTGATACCAAGGTAAGTGTATTCTTTCACAGTCTCGATCGGGTTGGCATTTATAAAGAACTTTAGGACCTGGCTATCGAGACGCGTACTTTCATTTTACATCTTATCAGAAGCTTTAATAAAAAGAATGCACCTGTATCGATTCTAGGTTTATAGAAACGTGTGTGTGTGTGTGTGTGTGTTCTTATCTTAATAGTATACATTAAAAGATTCGTTACAAGATTTAATTATAACATACATCGTGGCATTTTTATTAGTGTTTGGAACATTTATATACATTAAACATGTAAATGATTGCATAAATACACTAGTTGAGCCTTTTACTTATTTCCTTCGTCGGGGAAATTGTGGCATTTTTTATTATGATAAAGTGTTTTATACAATATACATATAAATGATTGCATAAATACACAAGCTGAGCCTAATAATAACTTCCGTAATTGTCAGCTAAAAAGAAGTCCATAAAGGTAATGCATTAAACAAAACAATATAAAGGTCACATGAATGTTAAAGAGTTGATAGTTAAATGGACGTCAAGGGTCTATTCGGCAAAGTTCCATTTGAAATGTGGTGTATTATACAAATGTAACAAACAAATATAAAAATGATAAAAATAGAAGATTAATGAACGTAACTATGATAATATTGGAATGTATTATGCCCACCTTAATCAGGGGCGTGTAGTTGGGATAGTGATGTTTATACACTGGGTCATTGGATGCACGGTTATAGCAGACAAGGTAAGCCCAACGGCGGTTCTGGCTGTGATTCTGGTCACTTCGATGAAGCAGATTGCAGTGGAAAAACAGGGCGTCTCCAGGGTCAAGCTGGACGTGTGTCAAGGGGCAGACTTTGGTCAGGAACTCTGTGCGTTCCAGACCGGCCCCTACTTGGTCACCGACTTTCACGTGTTCTACTCGTCCAGCTCGATGGCAGTATCTGCATGTTTGGAAAAATTGCGTGATAAGACTTTTTACCGTGAACTACACAAGACCGGACACATGGTTTCCCTGGTAGAAATGGATTGACGATGTATTTTTCTGACTCGCCTTTAGCAATATATACATGAAGTTAGGGTACATAACTATGCAGTTTCTGTACACACACATACAAAAGGAACAAACTAGACGTGTCCTATGAATTTCAGCAAATTAACATGCAATAACTTTTACACATTTTCTACAGAAATACAATTTGATACAATGGTTCCTTTAGGGATTACACAGAAACCATCAAGATTTCAAAGATTTTAATTGCTCTCCGTACACTTTGTACAGAAATGAGCATTGGTATCAACACCCATCTTGATGGATTTAGTGAATGCTCGTCACATTAGAACTTGTGTTTCATTACCTGCAGACATCCTTCTGTCTTGTCTGTCTCTCTGCCATTTACATGTTTATCATGTTATGTGGGTGTTGAATTTTTTTACCATAACTTTTTATTACAATGTACAAGTAGTGCGTTGCGTGAATGCAAGGAGATTGAAAAATAAAACGTTGGAACAGAAGACATAAAATCTTCTGGTATTGTAAATTATTGTTTAAAACGGCGCTTTTGTCATTTTGACAAACTCAACGCGTTCGCGGTTTTATTTACAGTTGTAGATCAATTTCTATCAACTTACCACCATACATGTATGCTTAGACAGAGGGATGACTTCTGTTATGAAGGTTTGTTTTCTTACTGTACACCTGTATCGGTACTAGTTCTGTATGCACCATTTATTGAAATAGGTGTGTGTGTGTGTGTGTGTGTGTGTGTATGTGTGTGTGTGTGTGTGTGTGTATCTGCCTGCCTGCGTGCGTGAGTGTGTGTTCGGGGTTACCTTAATTATATCGTATTCATTATAAGATTCGTTTCGAGAATTAATAATAACATAAATTGTGGTATCTTTTAGTATGACCAACTGTTAAATAGAATATAAATGGTTGCATAAATTGACTAGCTGAGCCTTTGGCTTATTGCTTACTCGAATCAATTTTGCTAAAAAAGAAAAATCAATTTTATAACAGTTATACCTGAAGGAGTTAATAAGCTCAGTCACCGTATTTATTTTTATGTTATTTTAAAAACAGTTGGTCGTAATAAAGGAGGTTGAAATGGACTTAACTGTGAGTGAAGAGGGGCGTCCAATCACGTCAAACAAACTTATGATGTTATATGTTGCCCACTATAATTCTGATGTGAATTGTCTGATCAAATGAAGCCAGGTTCGTAGTGAAACCCGGGGTGTCAACAAAAAATATTGTTCCTGCTGTACAGGTTACCTTAATGTAAGCAGCGAGAACAAAAACATTTTATTTAAACATAATCAGTTCACGTATTCATTGCTGTATGATAGATTCCCCAACGAATAAACTTAAATTAAGCTAAACGTGGTATTTTAAAGTACATCCGAAATAGAAAAATCAACTAAAAGAAGCTTAAATTAGAAGCAAAATATTTAATGAAGCACATATAGTGAAATAAAAAAAGGAAAAAAGCATAATATCACAAGGGCTGCAGATGTAGTGGACTCCTTAACGTTTCACAAAATAATTGTAACAAGAAAAGTTATGTGGTGCTTTGCTAAAATACTATATATTTTGAAACAAAATCAGAATAAACATGTATATTTCAATCGGACATCTTGCATACATGTTACTCTCTGCTCATAGAGTGTGCTAGTAGTCTGATACAAAAGTATTGTATCGCTGACTCGTTTACAATATTTCAGTAGCCATTTATATCAGCGGGATCATACAAGTATAAGTAGAGTATATAACCTTACTATATGTAGTAAAGCAATAACCGTTTTGTAAGTAGATCCCTGATCATAACTGTTTGTTGAAAGTTCCTCCCAACTATGATGCACGAGCCCTTAGATAAAAACATTTAACCTACGGTTCAGATTGGGCACATTTTTTATAGTACATCGTGTGTACTAGTTCAGAGTTCCAGGTTGGGACGAGGAAGGGGTGTTTATCACGGGAGGATCAGGTTTACTTCTTTCAAAGTAAATTTAGATTCAACAAAAGTATTCACGTGTGTATGTAAAATGCTGGCACCAGTGCACTGTCTCTTTGATCCTAACCGTCTGATATGTTACTGATATGTAATAAGAAAGATTCAAAACAAAAAATGTCTTTGTCATCAGAACGTTAATAAAATGAAAACCATTTAGCACATATGGTAACATTGTGTCTCATAATTAATCGATGTCTGAATAAAGTATTAAAATATACTGAAGTTTAGGCTGTTTAGGCCTTCCTCTCTAGCACTTCCATAGCAGGGTCACGCTCTCTTTTCGGTCCATGAAAAAATAGTTTTCCTTCAGTGGGTGTTTTGATGCCACATTCCTTAATTCTGCTATTCTGTACCTTGATATAAGAAATAACAATATTATGTTATTATGAAATAAATTGCTAATTGCACATCAATTGCTAATTCTTCGTAATGGATTTGTTGCATTTTACGTCAAACCCTTTTCTGACAGGAACAGTACAGTAGTTTACGAGAGTGAAATTGCTTGCATAAATAAATGGAGAAAGGAACCTTCATATTTTGTCAATGTTGTGATTACTGGCGAATTTAAAATATACCAAAATCATAAAATCAGTTATTGTCAGCTAAAGAAGAAAGGCAGAACCAACAAATAAAAAAGTGAATAAAATAGTGAAATGGTGAGATTTTAATCATTAAAATGAATGAAACTGAAAAAAAAAACTTTTGATTGTACTATGCCCACCTTAATCAGGGGCGTGTAGTTAGGATGGTGATGTTTATACACTGGGTCATTGGATGCTCGGTTATAGCAGACAAGGTAAGCCCAACGTCGGTTCTGGCTGTGATTCTGGTCACTTCGATGGAGCAGATTGCAGTGGAAAAACAGAGCGTCTCCAGGGTCAAGCTGGACGTAGGTCAAGGGGCAGAGTTTGGCAAGGAGTTCTACGCGTTCCGGGTCAGCCCCTGTTTGTTCACCGACTTTCACCTGCTCCAGTCGCCCAGCTTGATGGGAGCCAAGTAGTATCTGCATGTATATAAAGGATGTGGTGATTAAATATAGTCTCTTTGGTGTAATCTATACAGTGGCGGACATGTAGGAATAGGTTTGAAAGGTACTTGTCTTTGCGTGTATGAAGTTAGCGGACGTCACTATATGCACATTCTTTATAGGAAAAAACAATAAGAGTAGCTGGTGGTGTCACCTAAATATGAACGGGAAATGAATATGCAATATAAGTGTTGCTAATTCACACCATGTTCTAAATTTTTTACCAAAAGTAGGAGTAACCTTTGCTTCCTTTACGGACTGCAGAGACATCAATATTCCATGCTTTTGAATCATTCTTTGTATAGAATTGAACATTGGCATCAGCATTCACCTTGATGGATTCTGTGAATATTAATGATATCTACATGTACATACAACTCGTGTTTCATTACCTGCAAACACCCGTTTGTCCTGTCTGCTCTGTCCACAGCAATCCACACAGTAGCCATGTCTGGAAACAAGTTGCCGTAATGGTACCAATCACTGGAAATAGCAATTAGCAGGATTAAAAACTCCTCTAACAGCAAATGCCTTTTCTAAATTTTGTTATGGCATCATTCTGACCTAAATGGTACTGTTTCTAACTGAAACCTAAAATGTCGACTCAACAGCTTGTGCAGCTAATGATCAGCTAATGCTCAATGGTCAAAATGCATAACCAGAGAGAACTAACTTGCAGTATGTCTTTGCTTTCTTTGAAAAGATATACGCAGCCTCCTCTTTGTGATAGTAATGCGAATGCGAGTGATGCAGTACGTAAAGGTCGTTACCGGACAGCTGTAGTCTATACTGGCTGTACGCTCTTTAAATTTTTACCTTGGCAACGTACAGGTTTGTGCAATGTGCGATGACACATGTTATATCAAAATAGTATCAAAATAATAACAAATAGGGTCCTGTAAATTTTTACCCGTAATCCTGGTGCCATACAAATGCACCCCCTGTGAACGGTTCTTTCATGACGACTTTGGCGTGATATTGATAAACCTCTCCCCCTAAAATCTGGAATCAAAGTTTGGAATTTTTTATTTGTTTGCTTACTGAATATACAAAATTTAATTGATAGGCTTTAAATGGACGCCAAATTTCCACAGAGATTGATAATCTCAGTATCTTAACTGAATATTGAAGCCTGGCAGTCTAAATAAGATTAATTGAATAACACACTTTGTGATTTTTCCTTCAAAAATGTAAAGACTAAGGCCTGGTACATGTATTAGGTAAAACAATTTATGCAGTGAAATAATGATTTAACATCAGAGGAAAAATGAACGACAGTCGACAAAGGCTAAGAGGCCTATGTAGCTACCTTTTCCACGGTACCGGCAGCTTTATCACTCCTCCCAATCATCCCGGTTATGTCATCCACAGGGTGCTTCCAGGTGGCCATTTCGGACTGATTACCTTCCCCATCGTCCCTGGTATAGTAATTGTCCTCCAGGGTCTTGTCTTGCTCCAGGGTCGTTCTTAAAGTAGCCACCTCTTCGGTGTCTAAAAAATTCCTGAATGCAAAGACATAATTGAGTTAAAGAAGGTTCAAGTGCTGCCTGAATGTCAATGTCTTTCAAGATCAGACGCAAATGTGTCTTTTTTTCCGTGATTGGTAAAAAAAATTCGGCGATAACGTTATCGGTCGATGCATACAATATCATGTTTGGCGATGGCGTCATCTGTCATTATGAATTTTATCAGCCTTCACTTTACCGGATATATATATGTAAGATTACATTCTGTATTTATCAAATAATAACACGCAGTGCGTATGTGTTAATAAACTCGGTTTACATCAGACAACATGTAATTTTAAATATCGAAATGTTCGATGCGAATATTCACTAGCATAAAATGTGTGCAGGGGGAGGTGGTGATATTGGATAGTTATTTCAACTTTCATTTAGGAAAACTCGTTAATCATGCAAGGAAGAGGGGAAAGTTTCGAAACTGTTCATTGCCTTACCGCAATATAATAAAACCATCCCTGTCAAACTGCTCTTTCACTTCGTCAGTAACGTCAAAGTTATCTGTATACTGATAGCCTAAAATTTTGAATGCATGCCTCTTAGTAAGACACATTTACTAGTGAACATATCATCATGCATAGAGATAACAACAGATTGTACACTTATCTTCACAGAGAAATCACAACACGCAAGCAAGCATGTTCAGAGACACACGCGATCCTACAGTTTCTCCCCCTTCTCTCTCTCTCTCTCTCTCTCTCTCTCTCTCTCACACACACACACACACACACATACACACACTATAATAAATTTAAATAAGCAGTCTGCGTACAGTTGCAGACATTTGTAAATGTGCTAACTGTCACTGGTTTGAATGCACGTCTGTCACGACGTAAGGTGCTACATATACTTAGATATATAATCAACGAAGGGTACTTGCTAAGATGATGTGTGGGGTTGCTTCACTTCCAATAAAAACTGATCGATATGAAAAATTAGCTATTGTGGAAAGAACCTGCCCTTTATGTGAATTTGGGTGTATTAAGGAAGAGGTCCACCTTCTACGTAACTGTCATTTTTTACTGATAAACGTGTTGAATTTTATTTAAAATTGCTTTTTTGATCTTTTAAATGATCAGAACAACTTTTTATTTATGATTAGTAATGATACCATGGTTAATTTAGTTGCCAAGAGTTGATGCCCATTTTAGAATTAAGGAGAGATAAATAGTTATCTATAAATAATGCTCTAAATAACGTATATTTCAAGGGATATTCAGTCTCTCACCGTTCTATATAGAACTGCCATAGTTAACTGCTTCTAATTTTTTATTTCTTTTTACATGGGTGAGACTAAAATAAAATATCTTGAATCTTTATATTGACAGGTCATTATCACTTAAAAACAAAAGTTACCTGTCCCGTCAGTCGTCCTTACAGATTCTCCCATTCTGTTACTCGTGTACTACTGCCAGCAAATGTGTGCAAGTTTACCACGTTTCCTTGTATTAAATGGCTTGGCTACAAACTAAGGGACCATTAATATTGAGAAGAGCCAAGTGCTAGTAAGGCTGGGACCTAAATATGGCGGACCTACATGAAAGAAAGACCACTTAATCCTGTGATGGAGAGCATTCACATCGAGAAGAGTCTCTCCGCCTCTTACACGCCTCCCCACGCGTTGTCCCTCGACCGGTTAAAGTGAGCTGAGATTTAATAACTGTGCACTACAGGGACGACGCGTGGGGAGGCGTGGGAGTGGCGGATAGACCATTGCAGGATTAAGCGGTCTTCATTTCACGTAGGTCCGCCATATTTAGGTCGCGAACTTACAAGCACTTGGCTCTTCTTAATCTGAATGGTCCCTAACATAGTTGAAGGTTACAGTTGGAGATCTAGCTGTTGCGGTAGTGTTTTTATCATGTTGTTTACAATTTATTTTCAATTGAAATTTACTTTTTATTCATTTTACACGGGCCCTCAGTTTCCTATCATCGGTGTCATCACAATGTAAAAAGAGTGCGTTGTGTGAATACAATAAGATTTAATAAATAAAAAGTTGGAAAACAGGCAACTGAATCTGCTGGTATTTTAGATCAATGTGTAAAAACACAAATTTACAGTGTGACAAGCCAAATAAGACATTTCAAATTATGTTTTACACTCATAATCAACTATAACAAAAATATTTGTTATAGTTAATAATAAAAATATATTTGTGGGAACAAAAATATTTTCTTTTAACATAATCAATTTATGTATTTTTTGTACTCCAAGGAATAAACTTAAAATACGCACATGGTAGCATTCTAGAGTGCTTAGACAATAGAAAAATTAAAATAAAATAAAGCTTAAATAATAAGCAAAATATTCAATGAGGAAAGTGCATTATATAACAAGGATAGTGTAATTTGCGTATTATAAAAAGTGTAATGTCAGTTAGTGGCAGCATGCAGCGAATAAGAGCGGGGAGTGTTTAGTAGAGTAACTTAAGTTGATTGACATGCTCTTATGGTATTTATACAACTGCGCTTAGTGTAAACAGGGAGAAGGCCGCTAGAGATTGCATGAGGTAGGAATAGAGATGAAGGAAGCGGCGCGGGTAATAACTGGACAGTAGTTCAATAAATAATAAGAAAGATAATATCTGAGTTGTATTTGCTACCTCGCGTAACATGACGAAGACAAGCCAATAACTTCGTCACAAAAGTTATAATAAAACAAAAACAATAAAGTGGCACACTGCTAAAATATCATTTTCATTCATTCATTTTCAGATATGTAATTGTCTATCGCGTACATGTATTTAAAATGCAACATCTCACACCCTAATGCATGTGCAGTGTACCACTTGTAGTGTAGCACTGGCAGTTTTGCATGTAGATTTATGACTATTACTCATGCTTGTCTACATTTTTGGAATATTTCGTTGTTAAATGCCAGCTGAAGAAAGCTACATCCATCTTGAACAAAAGAGTTCAATATAAATGTGTACCTATACAAAAAAATCGATCATTTTGCTGAAGATGACACATTTCCCATGGCAGTTTGATGCGATTGTCTACCTTATAGAGGTTTCAGGGTGAACTTATCTAGTCATGACATAACTGTCTATGATACATGTAGAGGTAGCAATTCTAATTGCTAAAACACCATTTAAAGTTGGATATTATATTGAATAAAATCATTATTTTGTCATTCAAAATAAGAGAAATTGATACATAATGACATTCTCAGAATATATAAATGACCATCTATACATCTATAGGGCATTGCACTTTCACACTTTATGTCTGAACGGAGTCTATTGTACAGCGTGTGTTTCAAAAATGTGACTTAGGCTGTATTCCCAGAGCTTTTAGATTGATCTATCCCCGTGGGGAGTCTCACTAGATTACTGTCAGATAATCCGGCTTAGATGTCCGTCCCGCCTACTACAAGCTGTAAGGGGGTAATTATCTTTCGTGTCCGCTCGGCTGACAGCTATTTAGCGTGAACCCTCAGGAAGTTAGGTCGATCTAAAGTAGATCGATCTAATCTCTGGAAAGGGGGTCTGACTAGAAGTTCAGAGTTCCAGGTTGGGACGAGGAATGGTTTTTTATCACGGGAAGATCAGGTTTACTTCTTTCAAAGTAAATTTAGATTCTACAAAAGTATTCACGCGTGTATGTAGAATGCTGGCACCAGTGCACTGTCTCTTTGATCCTAACCGTCTGATATGTTACTGATATGTAATAAGAAAGGTTCAAAACAAAAAATGCCTTTGTCATCAGAACGTTAATAGAATGAAAACCATTTAGCACATACGGTAACATTGTGTCTCATAATTGATCGGTGTCTGAATAAAATCTTAAATTATACTGTAGTTTAGGCCTTCCTCTCTAGCACTTCTATAGCAGAGTCACGCTCTCTTTTCGGTCCATGAGAAAATAGTTTTCCTTCGGTGGGTGTTTTGGTGCCACATTCCTTAATTCTGCTATTCTGCACCTTGATATGAGGAATAACAATATTGTGTTATTATGAAATAAATTGGCACATCAATCGCTAATGCTTCGAAATGGATTTGTTGCATGTGACGTCAAACCCTTTTCTGACAGGAACAGTAGTTTACGGGAGTGAAATTGCTTGCATAAATAATTGGAGAAAGGAACTTTCATATTTTGTCAATGTTATGATTACTGGCGCATTTAAAATCGACCAAATATTCAGTTTTTGTCAGCTAAAGATGAAAGGCTGACAATAAATGAAGAGCATACAAATAATGCATTATACAAAGCAATGTAAAGTCACTTACGTGCATTAATGTTAAAGGGGCTAATAGTAAATTGGACGCCAAGGGTCTATTCAGTTATGTGCAACTTTTAATGTTATGTATTATGTAAATGTAAACAACAAAAATTAAAAGTGAATAAAATAGTGAAATTAATGAGATAAGTGGATTAATGAATGAAACTGAAAAAAAATTGTTTGATTGTACTATACGCACCTTAATCAGGGGCGTGTAGTTAGCATAGTGATGTTTATACACTGGGTCATTGGATGCACGGTTATAGCAAACAAGGTAAGCCCAACGCCGGTTTTGGCTGTGATTCTGGTCACTTCGATGGAGCAGATTACAGTGAAATATCATAGCGTCTCCAGGGTCAAGCTGGACGTAGGTCAAGGGGCAGACTTTGGCAAGGAGTTCTACGCGTTCCGGGTCAGCCCCTGTTTGTTCACCAACTTTCACGTGCTCTATTCGACCAGCTCGATGAGAACCTGGCAGAATCTGCATGCATGGAAAAATTGCGGTGATAAGTCGCCTAAATATGTACGGCAAATGAATATGCAATACCTGTGTCACATATGTGTTCTACATATTTTACTTAAGTAAGAGTTACCAATGGTTTCTTTACAGACTGAAGAGACATCATCATTAATTCATGCTTTTAAATCATTCTTTGTACACTTTGGACAGATGTGAACATTGACATCAACATTCACCTCAATGGATTCTGTGAAAGTTAAAGGTGTCTATTTACAAGACAAGCTTCATTACCTGCAGACATCCATTTGTCTTGTCTGCTCTGTCCACAGCAATCCACACTGTGGCCATGTCCGGAAACAGGTTGCCGTAAAGGTACCAAGAACTGGAAAATAGCAGTAATCACAAGTGCAGTAAATAACTATCATACATGTATTAAGGAATTATGAGAATTTACTCTTTATATTTTGAGTAAAATCTCATCAGAAACAAAATGCCTTTTCTAAATTTTGTTATTACATGATATTTACCTAAATGACACTGTGTACCAACTCAACAGCTTGTTCAAATGCGCCAACTCAACAGCTTGGCTAATACCAATGGCCAAAAAACATGACTAAAGATAACTAATTTTTTAAAGGAATTAAAATCTCATATTTTTAAGACATTTTATTCATGAATCTTAAATTTTACAATTTTAAAGAAACCTTGGATTTTTTACTTTTAATTACTGTTTATTACAATTAAGTTAGTTTAGCTCTTATTTATATAAAATATATCTTAACCGTTTTTATCTATAAACTTCTTTGTATTTTATGTTGTACAGTCTATTGAACATTTTATGGATTTTAGACTTGAAATAAATATTTTNGCATTTTTTATTAGTGTTTGATACATTATACATGTAAATGATTGCATAAAGACGGTAGCTATGCATACATGTATAACTAATTTCCGTCGTCAGTGAAATTGTGGCATTTTTATTATGACCAAGTTTTTTTATATATTATACATGTAAATGATTGCACAAATACACTAGCTGAGCCCTGCTAATTTCCTTTGTCGGGGATTAAGTCAACGGTGTAATTATGCAAAATATAAAAAATAACATATCATATTAGCAATACCTGACCAAGGCAATAGGCCAAAAGATCGGTTGGTATATTTGTATTTTAATGTCATTTCAAAAGCAGTTAGTCGTGATAAAGGACGTCGCAATTGTCTTAATTGCGAGTAAAGAGGAGCGTTCGACTATGCCATGCAATACCGTAATCAAGGGTGTTAATAATAATAGGTGAACCTTTCGATGCATATGCTAATTAAAATCGGCCGAATCGGTGCATAGGTAAGCTAAGCACCTTTACTGTATTTCATGGGTACATTTGGGACGAAGAAAGCCAAATTTTGGTCACATATCATTTTTAAAATGCCAGGGTTGTCAATAAACTAAACGATGACTTCAACGTTTCTCTCTTGAGATCTTAACTCCCTTGGTAATTCTGAGTAAGTTGTCTAATAAAATGAAATCAGTTTTGTACCATAATCCGACGTCAGCAAAGGATATTCAAGATGCTTTGAATGAAGAGGGAGAAACACATTTTCTTTACACATAATCAATTTGTGTATTTATTGCATGCTCTTATTCTGATATTGCAAGAAATAAATATATAGTACGCACAACGTAGCATTTTCAGTGCATAAGCAATAGACATTCACCCAAATGAAGCTTAAATTAGAAGCAAAATATTTAATGAAATTTAAATATTAAAAGAAATTGATTGAAAAAATTAAAGGAAAAGAGCATAATATCACAAGAGCTACAGCTATAGTATATTCCTCACCAATCATAAAATAATTGAAACAAAAAATTAATTTGGTGCTCTGCTAAATTACTATATATTTTCAGACAAAATCAGATGGCCGTTTGATTTGGAGATTCATTCACTTCCCATTGTGTAAATAATTGCATGTTTTTCTCTGACCACAGGGTGCGCTTGTTGTCTGCTGCAAAATAATTTTATTGTTGGTACTATAGTTTTGCATCTTATTTTAGAAGGCCGGGATGTTAGAGGGTCCTTGAAAAAAAACTTTCCTTCGGTGGATGTTTTAGTGTCACATTCCTTTATTCTGCTATTCGGCACCTTGAAATAAGAAAGGAACGATATGTTATGAAAAATAAAGCGGCACGTCAATCGCTATAATATTTCATAATGGACCACTTGCATTTGACGTAATGTTTTGTTTTGTTTTAATAAATAGTAGGTTTAGGGGAATGAAATTGCCTACAAATAAATGGAGAAAGGGGCTTTCATATTTTGCCAATGTTATGACTACTGGCTTATTTAAAATCGACCAAATATTCCGTTATTGTCAGCTAAAAAAGAAGGGCAGACAATAAAAGTAGCCCATAAAGGTAATGCATAATACAAAACAATATAAAGGGCACATGAATGTTAAAGAGTTGATAGTGAAATGGACGCCATAGGTCTATTCGGCAAAGTTCAATTTAAAATGTGGCGCATTATGCATATTTAACAAACAAATATAAAAATGATAAAAATGGGAGATTAATGAACGTAACTATGATAATATTGGAATGTATTATGCCCACCTTAATCAGGGGCGTGTAGTTAGGATAGTGATGTTTATACACTGGGTCATTGGATGCACGGTTATAGCAGACAAGGTAAGCCCAACGGCGGTTCTGGCTGTGATTCTGGTCACTTCGATGGACCAGATTACAGTGAAATATCAGAGCGTCCCCAGGGTCAAGCTGGACGTAGGTCAAGGGGCAGGTTTTGGCAAGGAGTTCTACGCGTTCCGGGTCAGCCCCTGCTTGTTCACCGACTTTCACGTGCTCCAGTCGCCCAGCTTGATGGGAGCCAAGTAGTATCTGCACGTATATAAAGGATGAGGTGATTAAATACAGTCTCTTTGGTCTAATCTATACAGTGGCGGACATGTAGAAATAGCTTTGAAAGGTACTTGTCTTTGCGTGTATGAAGTTAGCGGACGTCACTATGCACATTCTTTATAGGAAAAAACAATAAGAGAAGCTGGTGGTGTCGCCTAAGTAGGAGTAACCTATGCTTCCTTTAAGGACTGCAGAGACATCAATATTTCATGCTTTTGAATCATTCTTTGTATAGAATTGAACATTGGCATCAGCATTCACCTTGATGGATTTTTTGAATATTAATGATAGCTACATGTACTACAACTCGTGTTTCATTACCTGTAGACACCCGTTTGTCCTGTCTGCTCTGTCCACAGCAATCCACACAGTAGCCATGTTTGGAAACAAGTTGCCGTAATGGTACCAATCACTGGAAATAGCAATTAGCAGGGCGGGCAGTAAATAACCACCAATACGAAGAAAATATGGGAATATATTCTTGATATCGTGATTCAAAACTCATCTAACAACAAATGCCTTTTCTAAATTTTGCTATGGCTTCATTTTGACCTAAATGGAACTGTTTCTAACTGAAACCTAAAATGTAGACTCATCAGCTTGTGCGTAAACACCGTGGGGCTAATTAATGCTCAAATGTGTGGCGTGTACCGCTCGGAGCGTGTACCATCCATTCTGCTCATGCGCACAAAGCGCAGGCAAATCTGAAAGACTCTCTCGAGTCATCAATACATTCTTAGCCTTTAATAAACATGTGCTGTTGAGAACATACTGCAAATTCAAACATAAAGTATTCATATCTTATAGATGTTCACCTCTACTGTGATTTTCCTCAGGTGGCCATATCAACACACTAGCCTAATAAAATCAATACTGAAATAGTAGGCCAACAGCTGAATAACGACGGCCCGTCCACAGTAGGTTCATCCATGCGTCGAACTGTAATTTGACGCTGATTCTCTATCAAAATTATCAAGTAACACATGAATTTTACCTAGAAATATCCCCATCATACTTAATGTATAATGAGGTAGGAAATGAACTAGCCGAATATAACAGTACAGGTGAATTACAATGGATCATTCACGGAACGGCTCATATCGTGTCTGCTGCGTGTACAATCGGCCAGGACGGATGGTTCACGCAGAACGGACCGTACACATGACACCGGGCAGCTTTATTCTATACTGGCTGTAGGCCCTTTAAATTTTCACCTTGGCAACCTACACGTTTGTACAATGTGCTATGACACATGTTTTATTAAAATAGTATCGAAATAATAACAAAAGGGGTCCAGTAAAAATTTACCCGTAATCCTGGTGCCATACAAATGCACCCCCTGTAAATGGTTCTTTCATGACGACTTTGGCGTGATATTGATATACCTCTCCCCCTAAAAGCTGGAATCAAAGATTGGAATTTTTTAATTTGTTTGCTTACTAAAGATACAAAATTTAATTTATAGGCTTAAAATGGACGACAAATTTCCACAGAGATAAATAATCTCAGTATCTTAACTGAATACTGAAGCCTGGCAGTCTAAGTAAGATTAATTGAATAACACGTTTTGTGATTTTCCCTTCAAAAATGTAAGGAATAAGGCGTAGTATTAGGTAAAACAATTTGTGCAGTGAAATCATGATTTTACAGTCGAGGAAAAATGAACGACAGTCGATAAAGACTATACAGTATGAGGCCTATGTAGCTACCTTTTCCATGGTACCGGCAGCTTTGTCACTCCTCCCTATCATCCCGGTTATGTCATCCACAGGGTGATTCCAGTTGGCCATTTTGGCCTGATTTCCCTCCCCATCGTCCCTGGTATAGTAATTGTCCTCCAGGGTCTTGTCTTGCTCCAGGGCCGTTCTTAAAGTAGCCACCTCTTCGGTGTCTAAAAAATTTCTGAACGCAAAGACATAAGAGGGTTAAAGAAGGTTTAAGTGTCTTTCAAGACCAGACGCAAATGTGTCTTTTTCTTTTTTCCATGATTGGTAAAAATTTCGGCGATAACGTCATCGGTCGATGCATACAATATCATGTTTGTCTATGGCGTCATCTGTCCTTATTGAATTTTATCAGCCTACACTTTACCGTATATATATGTAAGATCACATTCTGTATTTATCAAATAATAACACTCAATGCGTATGTGTTAATAAACTCGGTTTTCATCAGACAAAATGTAATTTTAAATATCGAGTGTTCGATGCGAATATTCACTAGCATAAAAGGTGTGCAGGGGGAGGTGCTGATGTTGGATAGTTATTTCAACTTCCATTTAGGAAAACTCGTTAATCATGCAAGCAAGAGGGGAAAGTTTCGAAACTGTTCACTGCCTTACCGCAATATAATAAAACCATCCCTGTCAAACTGCTCTTTCACTTCGTCAGTAACGTCAAAGTTATCTGTGTACTGATAGCCTAAAATGTTGAATGCATGCCTCTTAGTAAGACACATTTACTAGTGAACATATCATCTTGCATGAAAATAACAATAAATTGTACACAGCAAAATCACAACTCACAAGCAAGCATGTTCAAAGACACACACGCGACCCTACAATTTCTCTCTCCCCCTCTCTCTCTCACATACACACACGCACACTCACACTCACACACACACACACACACACACACACACAGACGCACGCACACAACACACACATTATAATAAATTTAAATAAGCAGTCTGCGTACAGTTGCAGACTTTTGTACCTGGGCTACTTGTCACTCGATTGAATGCACGTCTGTCAAGACGTAAGGTGCTACATATACATAGATATATAATGAACGAAGGGTACTTGCTAAGGTGATGTGTGGGGTTGCTTCACTTCCAACAAAAACGGCTTGATATGAAAAATTAGCTATTGTGGAAAGAACCTGCCCTTTATGTGAATCTGGGTGTATTAAGAAAGAGGTCCACCTCCTACTTAACTGTCATTTTTATTGATAAACGTGTTGAACTTTTTTAAATTGCTAGATTTTTTAACAATTTTAATCTATTAATAATGCTCTAACGTAGATTTCAAGGGATATTCAATCTCTCGTCGTTCTATATAGAACTGCCGTATTTTACTGCTTCTAATTTTTTATTTCTTTTTATATGAATGAGACTAAAATGAAATATCTTTAATCTTTATACTGACAGATTATTATCACTTAAACACAAAATTTACCTGTCCCGTCAGTCGTCCTTACAGATTCTCCCATCCTGTTACTCGTGTACTACTGCAAGCAAATGTGTGCAAATTTACGACGTTTCTTTGTATTTAATGACTTGGCTACAAACTGATATAGTTGAAGGTTACAGATGGAGAACTAGCTGTTGTGGTAGTGTTTTCAATTGACATTTACTTGTTTTTCATTTCACGCGGGCCCTCAGTTTCCTGTTATCGGTGTCATCACAATGTAAAAAGAGTGCGTTGCGTGAATACAATAAGATTAAAAATAAAATGTTGCAAAACAGGCAACTGAATCTGCTGGTATATTACATCAGTGTGTAAAAACGGCACCTTTACAGTGTGGCAAACCAAATAAGACATTTCAAATTAAGTTTAAACCTGTCGATTAATCATAATCAACTATACCAGACTTACAGGATGTCTAGACATACGTGTGAGATCCAATCGAATAAGGTCAGTTCTGAGCCAAAACACAGAATCAACGAAGAATATTTCAGTTGCTCAGTACACGATGGTCGGCAACACTTTGTTAGCAGAGGGAACAAAAATATTCTTTTAACATAATCAATTTATGTATTTATTTCTATATAACAGATGTACTTATCAATAGATCCTCTTACCCATGACCTGAAAACCTTAGCCTCTTTAAAACATTTTTCAAATGTTCATGCAGACATGTCTACATTCCTAATTTTAAAGCATGGCCAGAAATGTGCAGCATTTAAGCGATACGCGAGGGCGCAACAGTAGGGCTTCACGTGACTCAATTAACCAATCACAGCACAAGAATGGCATCGCACACAGACTATGTGATTAAGTGCTCAGCCCATTGTCAAGTAGTGTTAGTTCATGGTAACAAGCGTCTGATATGTGCAGAGTAGTTTATTATTATAATATATATTTTTCTTATTGTTACATTATTAAATCTAACTCTGTATCCAAGTAGTAACTATACTGTTCCAAGTCAGGTGCTGATGATGTGCAGAGGTCATATATTCCAGTATAAGCCATTACCACTGATTTATAACTTTTATTTTTGTTTAATATGTTATTCGTGAAAGAGTTCATGAAAGATTATTTTAATTTGTTAAATCATGATCTTATTCTTTTTATATTCAAATAATTAAGTAATGTGGGTAAAATTGGTCTTCCACTTCTTATTTGCATTTTTCCTTTACTACAAGATTAATTTGGAACAGTTGCAGTATTAAAAATTTTAATAAATAGCAATCTGAAAGAAGAATTTGCATAATTATTAAATGATGATAGGAATTTTGGATTAAGACATTAGTTAAATACTGAGAAGTGATATGGTCAGTCAATTTATGCAGAATCTGATAACATGATTGAAAATACTGATTGAATTCTTGGCATTGCACTGGGCAGTTGTACATTTGTGGCAAGTGCTCTTTTTGGACTCCATTGTACAGTGGTAAAAAATCTTCAATTGCCATGAAAGTTTTTCATCAGACTCTGTATGGTGCTGCTATCTGCTGGTGCTATCGGCAACGAATTAATTTGCCTTTGTTTCTGAGTGAATTTACCGTCTAAAATCACTATTACTGAAAATATTTACGCTTTGCTGAGGGTAGGCTAGGCAATATACGGCAAACTTCTTAGTACGTGTGTACAACAGAATTTTTTTTAAAAACCCTAGCGATTTTTGGTCAGGAGTTGCTTGAAGCATAGCACAGCGTTTCTGTCTATCGGCATCAGGCCGTTAGTTTGTCAATTCTCACGAATTACCCACGAATCGCGAATCCATTCATTTTCCTATGGCAATCTAGCAACTCATTAAAAATGCACGCATCCGCAGTGGGCTAGGCGTGACGTCATGCAGTGCATTTCTGGGGATGGTCAATACAGGATATGCTGTTATATTGCACATAGGAAATATGCCAGATTCCTAAAACTGAGCCAAAAATCAGCAACGATTTGCAGCAGACACACAGGGCAAACAGTGCTGTACTCACATTGGTGTAGATGTGTACTGCCAGCCAGTGACACAGTGCCATCTGGACAGAGTTGACAGGTAGTCTGGGCCTGTAAGTCCTGGCACGTCCCTGGTCCACACAAGCCACACTCACTGGTGCCATCTGGTGAGGAATTGTTGTAGAAGCTGCCTCTGGGACAGGCCACTGCAAAATGACCTGTCGCAGTTAATCACTATTTACCGGCCGATGACCATAGCTATTAATTCTTTGAGTTACTTCCGCCCTCAGATTTTCAATTGGTTTATATCTGGGGAGTTTTCAGGCCAGGGCAGTTGCTGAACCCATTGGTTTTGAAGAAAATCAATAATTCTGCGAGCTCGATGTGGGTTTGCGCAGTCGTCTTGGTACCCAAAGTTGTTCCTGAAGATGACTCTTACGAATCGAAGCATTGTTTGCTGTAGAATCTCCATGCAGGAATCCTGGTTGAATCCTGGTTGAGTACACGATTATCGTTTTATGCCTCTCGTACACGTCGGCGGACACGGATTCGACCGTCAACACTAAAAATCTGCAATGTAAATTTGGCCTCATTACTGAAAACGACGCGATTCCCGTGTTTTGGCTGCAAACGCACGTGGTCCCTAGCCCATTGCAGACTGCTGTATATGACCTGCTATTAACACTGGTTTCTCTACTGGTCTTCGTGCAAACTAACCGGCTTGCAGCATTCTCTTGTTCACGAGGGACCTTGAAACGGGCGTTTGAATGACATTATGCCACTCTTTTCTGATACTGGTTGTCTTTGTACGACCAGCACGGCGCACTCTAAGGAGAAGGCGATCCTGTCTTCTTGGTGTGATACGCGGACACCCCTATCATGTAACGTGGATGCTGAATTTTTTTACCATAATTTTTTTATCATAATGTACAAGTAGTGCGTTGAAAAATGAATAAAAAAGTTGAAAAAATAAAATGTTGTAACAGAAGACATAAAACCTTCCGGCATTCTATATCATTGTTTGAAAACGGTGCTTTGGTCAGTTTGACAAACTCAACAACGCGTTTGCGGTTTTATTTACAGTTGTAGATTAATTTCTACCAATTAACCACCATATGCTTAGACAGAGGTAAGACTTGTGTTATGAAGGTGTGTTTTCCTTTTCTATTTTATCAGAAATTATATATACACTGTTCACCTGTATTGATACTAGTTTTGTATGCACCGTTTATTGAAATAGGCGTGTAAAATATGTGTACACGTGTGTGTGTGTGCGTGCCTGCCTGCCTGCGTCCGTGTGTGTGTTCGTGATAATCTTAATTATATCGTATTCCTTAAAAGATTCGTTACTAGTATTGAGAATAAACATTAATTGTGGTATCTTTTATTATGATCCACTATTTAGTAGAATATAAATGGTTTCATAAGTACGCTATCTGACCATTTGGCTTATTGCACTCTTTGGGATTGAATCAATTTCATAACAGTAATACCCGAAAAAGTTAATCAGCATCAATGCCAGATAGCGTATTTAATTTATTATTATTATTTTATTATTTCATTTTTATTTCAACTTGTAGGCCAATTAACTTCTGTTCCTGTCGGAAAAAAGGTGTTGGTCAATTAACTTGGTCACGAAATGGTCTGGGCCAGGTCCTTATTAGGATGTGGTCTGGGTCACTAACGAAGTAGGCTAGATTAATCCTGGACCTGTAACATTATGTCTGCATTAGACGTCTGTACAATGTCCGTGAAAAATTTCTCCCCAAAAGCATTGGTCGATGGGGGCGACCCTTCTATTGTCCAGTGTGTGTAAATCCCTGATATATAATTAAAAAATTCAAAACAAAATAGCCTTTGCCACATAACCGTTAGTAGAATAAAAACCATTTAACACATATGGTAACATTGTGTCTCACAATTAATCAGTGTCTGAATAAAGTCTCAGAAAATACTGTAGTTTAGGGTTTTCTCTTTAGCACTTCTATAGCAGGGTCAAGGTCTCTTTCCGGTCCTTGGAAGAATAGTTTTTCTTCGATGGGTGTTTTGGTGCCACATTCCTTAATTCTGCTGTTCGGTACCTTGATATAAAAATGAACTATCAAAAAGTTATTATGAAATAAAGTGCCACGTCAATTGCTATGTTTTGTAGTAGAACAGTTGTATGCGACGTGACGCTTTTTTCCGATAGGAACAGTTGTTGAGAAGAGTGAAATCGCCCATAGAAATAAATGGAGAAAGGAGCATTCATATTTTGCCTGTGTGATGACTACTGGCACATTTGAAATAGACTTAATATCCCGTTATTGTGAGCAAAAGAAGAAAGGCTGACAATAAATAAAGACAATATAGATGCATTATAAAAACCAATGTAAAGGTCACTTATGCGCATGAATGTTAAATGGGTTAATAATAAAATGGACGTCAAGGATCTATTCAGATACACATGTATGTGCAACTTTAAATGTTTTATATTACGCAAATTTAACTATCAAATATGAAAATAAAAAATAGTACAAAAAAAATAATGAAACTGAAAAAAATGTACTACATGTATGCCCACAATGATTGTACTATGCCTACCTTAATCAGGGGCGTGTAGTTAGGATGGTGATGTTTACACACTGGGTCATTGGATGCACGGTTATAGCAGACAAGGTAAGCCCAACGCCAGTTCTGGCTGTGATTCTGGTCACTTCGATGTAGCAGGTTGCAGTGGAAAAACATAGCGTCTCCAGGGTCAAGCTGGACGTAGGTCAAGGGGCAAACTTTGGCCAGGAACTCTACGCGTTCCGGTTCAGCCCCTGCCTGGTCACCAACTTTTACGTGCTCTATTCGACCAGCTCGATGAGAACCTGGCAGTATCTGCATGTTTTAAACATTGCGGTGATAAGTCACCTAAATATGTACGGCAAATGAATATGCAATATGTGTGTCACATGTTTTTTTTTTTTTTTATTTTTTTTTTTTGATAAATATGGGAGTAACAAATGGTTCATTTACTGACTAGTCTAGAGAAATGAACATTGGCATCAACACTCGCCTTGATGAATTCTGTGAAAGTTAAAGATATCTATTTAGAACGCTGTGTTTCATTACCTGTAGACATCCATTTGTCTTGTCTGCTCTGTCCACAGCAATCCACACTGTGGCCATGTCCGGAAACAGGTTGCCGTAAAAGTACCAATAACTGGAAAATAGCAGTAACCATTTGCTCCGATTTCAATAAAACATGAGAATTTACTGTTCATATTGTAAGTAGAAACACATCGAACTCCAATGCCTTTCCTAAGTTTGGCATGATATTTACCTAAATAGTACTGTAAACCACCATCTTTGAGCCCTGATATTAAACTTACTAATTAACTGTGACATGAATTGGAGTGTGCAATGCAAAGGAGAACAACCCATTTGACATTTGATGGCGTATTTTCAATTTAATAGCTATTTCTTTACATCTGTAGAAGTCACAGTGAAACAGTGGATTTGAGGGGGTACCTCTTATTAATGGTATAAAATATGTATATTTTCACCACTGTTTTGTATTTTTAACCATTAATCATGTTAGACACGGTATCTGTAATAAAAAGAACTATTTCTAACAATATACAGCTGTGATGNCCGTAAAAAAAAAATAAGGGCTATTTTCAAATCCTGGGGAGAACCCTGCATGATCCACAGTGATAAAAATGGCAGACGTTATAGAAGCAGCTTCAACATTCCTCGCTCGAATACTCTGAATGTTGTTAGCCATTCTTGTAATTCTCTTTAAACCACGGCTAACGCGTAGAGCAAAAGACTCGGGCCGTGTTGTATTCGACATACAAGCACATCATATGCGAGTGCGTCCCGGTCTGTTGTACTCCCGTTACTCACTATATAGCTAATAATTAAAAAAAAAAATTAAGGGCCCAGTATCTGTATATCGGGTCCTAGCGCCTACCACGGATAAAACAACAATGAAAAGAAGTCGTTTCTCAAACTTTTAATATCACGAAACAGCATTTATCTAAAAACTGAAAATTTGCGTTCTCGAATTTGAACGACAAGTTGCTCAAAATACATAATGTGAAAACGAAAGTTTAAAAATGTACACTTCCAAAGTAAATTTCCTGCCTTCTTTGACAACGACAATTTTCTTAATCTGTGAGCCTGCGGCTCGACAATATACGCTCGTAATATTTCACGTACAGCTCGGCGACTCGTATTGTATCTATCACATACTAGCCTACTATAGTACAACACCTGTCAACTCTTCTCAATCTGTCAAACACAAGCACTTGTCAGTGTCAGAATTTCACGTTATTGACTGTGACATCAGCGCAAGGGTAGCCAAGACCATTGACATGAGCGCCATCTAGCACAAATTGAGTTTTGGCTTCTAGTTGCGTTTTGACGACTAGTCGTATTTTGCCGTCTGATCTGATAACTACGACGTCTAATCGTGTTTTTAATTCGTCTGATCGGATAACTACAACATCTAATCGTGTTTTTAATGCATGAAATTCAGAAGTGCCTTGATTAATTCTAAAGCATTGCCGTCTAATCTGATAACGATGACGTCTAATCATGTTTTTAATTCGTCTGATCTGATAACGACGACGACTAATGGTGTTTTTATTTTTGTATAAACCCCCACCCATACTAATAAATAGATTATTATTTACAACCAGAAAATAACTTAGGAAGTAGTGCTAAATATCCCACAATATATAAGGGACAAGGATAAAAGCTGATAAGGATAAAAGCCTGAAGGTTGGAGTTTTGAAAATTTCGTCATACCCAGGAGTCGGGGAGACGTAATTTTGAAAAATCCATCGGATTTACGCAATTGCAAATTTTAATTATTTTTAAGTGATGAAATTTTCAAGTTTTTACCATAATAGATTGCTTGTTGAAATACCTAAATAAGATATAGATAAAATTCCAATAGATATACATATATATTTTAAAACACGACAATTAAAATAATTGAGAGCTGTCTTTTAAATATTCAGACACAGATACAGCAATTTTAAAAAAAAATTAAGAGCCGTCTAATGATGTTTAATGAATAAGAAATAAATAATGCTAAATAACTAAGCAATAAGCTCGGTAATGGTAAATAACTAAAAAATTAATAATGCTAACTAACTAAGAAATAAGAACAGTAAATAACTAAAAAAATTTATAATGCTAACTAACTATCATACAAAGGTGGAAATTTTCAGGATTATGCTTGATTTCAGGATTTAGTGTTCATTTTTATTATTTTTAATCTAAGTCTAAGTGCAATGAAAAAGGGCAAGTTAGGCCCTGCTTTTTTATTTCTATGGATGACATCCTCTGGAGACCCCGAAATCGGTGCGAGCAGGCAAAAAAAATACTTTAAGTAAAGGAATGCTGTCAGTTCACAGCTGAAACACAAATTTTCCAAAGAAACCCATCCAACTAATAATATGGCTTTATCCATGCTCTCAAATTATTAAAGCATTGTGAATACTTAGTTGAAAGGTAAAAAAAAGTCATGATTAGATATGCTGTATATTATCAAATCTATTAAAGGATATTTCATGCATTTTGTTGGTATAGCAATTAATAAAACAAATATTAAACAAACAGTGTGTTTTCATTTGTACTCTCAGAATATTATTTAAAACATTATGAACACTTCACAGAAATGTTAAAAAAATTATGCAAAGATATGCTTGATACTACCAAATCTCTTAAAGGTCATTTCGGTCTATGCCATTTTGTCTACTTTGACTCACACGAAGCAGCCAAACTGTCGGGTGGCCTGTTATGGAACGCCATCCACGCAAAAAATCAGACTTGCAATTTAATAGCCAAATGACATTCTAACAGCCTACAAGAAATCTAACAGTGGTCAAAATAATCTAATAGCCAACTCATAAAATTTAACAGTGTTAAAAAATCTAATAGCCAACTCATAATCTTACAGCCAACTTCTCAAAACAGGCAAGTTAGCATCTAACGCTAGAGGTCACTGCTGTCACGGGTCTATCCGTGGAGGGCGCGTAAAGTGATGACGTCATTTAAATATGAATGTAACTCCCAGTGCTTGTAATATATTCTCTTTTCTGTATATGAACATGTAACATAAAGATAAACTCCCAAGTACGCATGTTTGTCCTAATTGAATATTTTATGTGGTTTTGATATTAATCTGGAATGAATTTAGCGTGAAAATGTAAGAGCAAAAAAGCCTCAGTAGACATAGAATTATTTCCCCATTGTTTTGGTCCCTTTACCATATTTTTATTTTATAATAAAAATCTTTTCAACAAAGCGTTTGTTTTATCTTGTTCTATATATTAAATCACTTATAAATATATGTTTCTAAAAGAATCATTTTAAATAGAACGTTCACTGTCATCCCATCGGTGATTGTAATGCGATGAACATTGGACTTGTATTACCATCGTAGTAAAACGTGAGACTAGTGACCCAGATTATGCATTAGGTGAAATTAAGTCACAGTTTTGATTCATGCATATGAAGATTACGTCCAGTTGCGGCCTATGATAGGACAATGTGTCCTAGGCACCGCCATGTTTTACCCTACGCGATGTAACCTTGCATTACTTAGTGCGGGGGTTTGAAACTGAACACCGTTTTCTTGTGCATCTTTCGAGAAGGAACTCCACGGATTCCAGTGGCAAAATACTATTTCATATTAGTTCTGATTTGACCTTCCATCCACGTAATGTGGATGTTAAACAACATCTCTCAGGCTCCAGATGACGTCATCACTTTACGCGCCGTCCACGGATAGACCCGTGACAGCAGTGACCTCTAGCGTTAGATGCTGACTTGGCTGTTTTGAGAAGTTGGCTGTAAGATTATGAGTTGGGTGTAAGATTTTTTAACGCTATTAAATTTTATGGGTTGGCTATTAGTTTATTTTAACCACTGTTAGATTTCTTGTAGGCTGTTAGAATGCCATTTGGCTATTAAAATGCAAGTCTGATTTTTTGCGTGGATGGCGTTCCATAGCCTGTCCGACCTTCAGCCCACCAAATACCTTTTGGTTCTCTTGCTCCTGGGTCTTGTTGACCCTTTTTTCGTTACAAAAAAAAAAAAAAAAAAAATCATGAATGTGCTGCTTTGGACAGAATGTCACTGAAATTTTAAGGGCGATAGTTGCTGGCCACTGCCAGCCTTTCGTATAATTGTAAAAAGGTGATATCTCCATGCCCTATATTATGGCATACCAATCCAAAATGACGGCCCCTGTACTCTTTATGACTTTAATTGTCGTGTAATTTGAAAGTAATCTTAGAGATGAATTTGACGGCAAAGTGACCATATTTCCACGTGGCGCAGAAAGCTCATTTTTTGGCAAATTCAATAACAACATTTGCGACAACCGACTTCGTTGGGGGTGATTTTTTTTTCTTCAGAGAACGGACGAAAATCAGTGCGTGCACAGGATGTCATCCAAAAAAATAAAAAAAAATGTGGCCTTACATTCTCAGAATTTTCATTTTTACTGATCTAGAGGTTGTTGTTGTCTGTCCGCTCATTGGCATTTGTGGGCAGTATAATGTTATCATTGTCTGCCTCTCTTGGGAAGAAGCAGGAAAATGTTCTTGCACAACAGCTATTCTGGTATCGTTGTTTATCAGCCTCAAGTTTGCTGATCCTATTGTTCTGTCTGGTAATTGTGTCTTCGTGGCGATGTATTACTTCTTTTTGTGTTTGTATTTCATTGGCTTGTCTATTGATGGTGGTTGCTTGCTGTGAGATGGTCTTCTTATATTTTGCACATTCACCTTCTAATTTTTGGATCATTTTAGATGCTTCATCCATTCTCTTTTTGGTAGTTTCTTGTTGTTGTTTAACTTCTTTGTTTTCTGCCTTCAACGCCTGGACTTCTGACCAAAGGTTTTGGTTCTCTTGCTCCTGGGTCTTCTTTTCTGCCTTCAACATCTGGAATTCTGACCAAAGGTTTTGGTTCTCTTGCTCCTGGGTCTTCTTTTCTGCCTTCAGCATCTGGAATTCTGACCAAAGCTTTTGGGCCTCCTGCTCCTGGGTCTTCTTTTCTTCCTTCAACTTGTGGACTTCTGACCAAAGCTTTCCGTTCTCCTGCTCCTGGGTCTTCTTTTGTTCTGCTGCTAGTGCTGCAGAAAAGTGCTGGAGCTGAGCGTTGATCATCTTCTGAAGTTCAGTTGGATGAACAGATACCAAGCCATCTGGACATGGGGCTGTGTCATCACTGGCAGAATCTGGCTGGCAATGTTCTACCAGTTTCTTGTTGTCATCACTCTCAGAAACTGGAACTGGTATGGAACAACCATTTTAACTTTAACGAGGGACTGTTGAAACAAATCCCAATTTTTTAGCAACATTATAGTTTTATTGCAAAAGACTGTTCTCTGGTAAGCTATATATTTGGAATACTTGTCATACATTTCTTTATATCAAAAAATTTACCCGGTTTTTGTAACTCCTCTGTTATACAGCATTATGCTATATGATTATTTTTTTCTCTCCACCCTCTCCTTTTTATTTTTATTCTATTTATAATGATAACTGTTATATCAATTATTAAAAAGAAATACCTGGTGGTGGCAAGCTTGGTCCAGCACATGCAGCATCAAGATCTTGTTTGAGAGGTCCAGCAACATGGGGGTAGTCTTCCTTTATGATGTCCACAAAGGCATACAAGACCTCTTTGTTTCTGGGAAGACCGTCCAACACTGCCAGGGTCTTCTCCTTCTCTGACTTATAGTTGGCCTGTAGAGAGTGAAATTATCTAAAATCATTATCTGTCAATTATCTAAAATCATTATCTGTCAATGACCTTAAGGTCAACTGTATGTATGAGCTGTATTAATAGTCCATGACCTCTAGTAATAGTAAAATATCTCCAGTGATAGTAATCAGTCACTTTATGGTGCATTCTCAAAATTTCAGTGCACTTAACAGTGTTCAAAAACTCGAAAAAAAATTTATCTCAAAGATGTAGTGATAAAAGCATTTCAATTAAAATGAAAAAAAAATGCAATTCATAAATGAATGAAGTGCTATTTTAAAATAGACAGTTCTCATACTTTTTAAAATCTCATAAAAATTAGTTATAAAATGGTGAAAATACTTTGCTTCACAGGCAGTTCTTATTTCAAAGCTTTGGGACATACATCCTTAAAACCTGGTTTATATTGGGCATAATTGCATTCTTTTTCCGTGGTGACTAGTCAAGAAATTGTGAAAAGGTGTACTTAGGACAATTTTCTTACATTGTAGTCTGCGTTCCTTATCAGAATTTTGAGGAGTCTGTCCCATCAAGGAGTTATAACAGAAGGAGATTACACGCAAGCCTTTCTATTGTCCGATGTCTGTTACGGTGGGCGGAGCTAGCTACGGGGGGCCTCCGGTCTCAAGGTTTCGTCTGCGTCGCTCTCCTCAGCTTGGAGATAAATTTCATATGCGTTATTTCGCGTTAGAATTCGAGATCAGTAATGTCAAAGCGCCGCTGTATGCTGACGATTTTTTCACAGGTAATTATTTGGACGATGTGCTGGAAGGGAACGATATCATAGAAAGCGATTATAAGGTGGTGACTGAGGATGGTCGCCATGAGCTTTTTTTAGTCGGTGATAGATGGCTTTTTTATGGCACAACCCGGTGAAAAATCACCAAGGAGAAGTCAAAAGAAAACGTCCCAACTGTGGTTTGTGAAAATGACATTCAAGTGAACGTCTGTCCTCACTGCCAAAGGACATAATATTAATACATTAACGTTTGGACCCTCCTGCCCTTGGGTCCCATAAACATATACATTGTGACAGTGCCTGCGCTTTGTGTCTGGTTTTAAATTTCTTAAAGTATTTTTTCTCTCACTCGGTATAATTTTAATATTATAATGCATTTAATTAAAATTTTAATCCAAGGTTGAGGCAATGCCACGACACGTCAGTTTACTGAATACTCGTTATAAATTTCTTTATCTTGGAAATTTCCCTTTTTTTCAGGATTATTTGACACGTACTAACACTGTTCATATTTGTCGGTAAACAAGTGCACAGTGCTATACATTAAGAATAATTTTTATTCATTCATAAATATATTTATGTACAAAATATATCAGAAATTTTAGTATTCACTGAGCTCTTTAAAGTGAAACAAATAAAGATGAGAATATTGAATTTCAAACTATTATTTACTATATTAACTTAANGAACCATAGTCCGTTCCCCATTAGTTTATACAGGTGTGACAGGAATTGAAGTCTGCTAGGAACCATAGTCCGTTCCCCATTAGTTTATACAGGTGTGACAGGAATTGAAGTCTGCTAGGAACCATAGTCCGTTCCCCATTAGTTTATACAGGTGTGACAGGAATTGAAGTCTGCTAGGAACCATAGTCCGTTCCCCATTAGTTTATACAGGTGTGACAGGAATTGAAGTCTGCTAGGAACCATAGTCCGTTCCCCATTAGTTTATACAGGTGTGACAGGAATTGAAGTCTGCTAGGAACCATAGTCCGTTCCCCATTAGTTTATACAGGTGTGACAGGAATTGAAGTCTGCTAGGAACCATAGTCCGTTCCCCATTAGTTTATACAGGTGTGACAGGAATTGAAGTCTGCTAGGAACCATAGTCTGTTCCCCATTAGTTTATACAGGTGACATGCGTCCCATATTTAATCCCCTATACTCCGACTCACCCAAACCTGCATTTATCATATGGGCCCCCGGACATTCATTCCTAGGACTATAATTCCTGTCATATTGACTAGCCCAAACCTGTAGTAATCACATGGGACTCAGGACTTCATTCCTAGGACTACCATTCCTGCCACACATGCGCGATCACGGTTATTCACATATCAGCTACGGAACTAAGCGGGATCAAATCACAACCACACACAAGGTTACCTCAGACCATCAATTCCGAAACTAGTTTTATTCCGAGGTTAATCTTCAGATAGCTGATGGCAACATCCTCTCCTCTCACTTATCTAACAGACTATATCCTGACACTTTGTATGGTTGGCAAAATAACAAGTTCC
This sequence comes from Lingula anatina, assembly GCF_001039355.2. The sequence continues at coordinate 268,040 of NW_019775564.1, read as the reverse complement.
TTAAAGCAGACACGTGAAGTGATGAGCAAGAAGGATGTATTAAACGCCAATTTAGTCCACATAATCCTGTCAGAGAAACCAGAGTAGAGTTTGATTATGGTAATTTGCTAAGTTAATTTGGTTGGTGTTTGAAGCATAGAGGATGTGTCGGGCTAGGTTACATATTGCAGTGAGTTAAAGAGTACTGATGCTGTCACACACGCGTACGCCGCTACTAATGTCACATTAGCGGTCTATCCAGTGACAGTGGGGGTGTTATGATCTGTGATGGTACATCTGCTATGTTCAAGGAGATTAAACTGACCTCCAAACCAAAATCACGTTGCATAAGTAGGGAGTCCTGACAGGTTGTCTCGTTAACACACATTACACTCAAAATAAATAAGCGCAATTTGACTTGTAAGGAACTGCCTGTATGACGTGTAAGGAGCGACCTTTGTGAAATGTATGGTAAGTGATAGGGAACATTTGCAAGAGGGGACCATGAGGGAAAGGTCTAATGTAAATCTTGTTTTCTTCTGAAGTCACAGTAATAAAGAGAATTGTCGTTTTGGCACGCCATACATTGGCAGAATGGACAATCGTGGTAAATAAATTATCGTCACATAAGACTTTTCTAAGCAGTCTCTTGGCTAAGGATTGTGTTTGCTTAATTCCTCAGCGTCAGAAATGGACAATTTGTGGTAGAACACCCCTACACCCAAACTTCCCACCTTATATATCTTGGCCATCTTTGGCCTGATTTTATGCTCTCATCCTGTTGTTGCAGTCACCCGTCAGTATTGTGGAGAAAAACCAATAGACGAGCTTGTGCAACAGAAGCATTTACTATTCACTGTACTTTAACCTGAAACGGGTGTCATGAAGCTTTGCCTCGTGGTCTAACCCGAGTTAGGCCATACAGTGCCAATGATACGTGCACAATCAATGCTGCACTTAGCAATGAAGGTCATAAAGGTACAACGACCCTGATCCCACGACTGACACAGACCGACAGTGGGCAGGAAACGTTTGATTTAACAATGACTGGGCATTTATTGGTAGAAGAATCTGTGCTAGAAGTCATGTTCAGAAAACTTGTTTGAAAGAGGCCGGGGTACATAATTACCAGACCTGCGCTATACTTGTATGTCTGATTTGGAAACGTTTGCTACAGGAACGTTTTTTACATAGTTACTAATAAACTATTCTAACAGTGGGCTGTGAACATCTTTCTATAGTAAATACCTCGTACAATTTCCTCTGTGTTCTGATAGTCAGATTTGGTTGGCGGCGGCTGCCGTATCCTGGCTCTGGGAACGTGACACATCCATTCCCTGCAGCACTTGCCTCTGACTGTGACCAGCTGACAGTTGGGGTTGGTGGGTTTGGTCTGTTCTTGTGGACATACAGAGACACAGCCGTAGTTACCATTCTGGCATGTGCACATAGTGCGGCAGTCTTTGTACCACTGGGAACCATCCTCGTGGACCTTGCCGTCAACTTCACAGGATTTGGCTTCTTTTGCTGAAACAATTACACCGCTAGTTTAGGCAAAGACGACATAAACACTGTAGTTTTAATAAACATTTGGGGTCCGTTTTGGCATTTTATTCACACAAAAGATGTGTGTGTGTGTTTTTGTCCTGGGAGCATATGACAGAGTTTGCAGAAACCGTGCATATTTAGAACCGATAAACGTAACATTAACCAATATTTCTACGTACCTCTACATATCCCGCGTCCATTGGTGCCATCTCCGAATGTTGTGTCACACGTGAGTCCTTTAGCCTCGTCACATATGTCCCTTTTGTTACAGGTCTCTCCTTGTTGACGGGCGCAAATAAAACAGCAATTACAGCCGTCTTTCACCCCTCCCACCCCTTCCTGACACGTGATGGACTGCTCCGTGCATTGGCATGGCCCACGACAAACATCAGTGTACTGAAAGGGAATCAGAAGACACAGTGTCAGAACAGTTACAGCTCCAATAACTAGTATAGATATTCTTCCGACATTGAGAGCTTGATGGTACCAGAGAGTCTTAGAGTTTAGACGGCGGCACATTTGGTGCACAAATGCCATATTTCTATCATGAAAATGCGGTTCAGAGTTCTGAGAACATAGGATATGTGTGTAAGTGGAGGCTGAAGGAGAATCCGTGCTCTTGATATGGCCGACTCTGCTTGTCTGACTTGTAGTTCTCTGCTGTTAATGCCGTTATCATGGTGTCAATCTTTTCCTCCATTTAAAACGGCACTTTTAATCAGGTGAACAGAAAAGCCTGCTTTTCAACATTAGAGTGTGTTAATTATCAACCAAAAAGAGCACAGCGTAAAACGTATCGATTAACAATTGATGAGTGTGAAGTACCCTTGGCGTTCGTGAAATTAGTTCAATCATATGGATTGATAATTTCCTATCTTGCTGTTTTTGTCTTATTAATGTGTTCATTCACGTTATACACACAATTAATGCTCAGACGGTGCGTTTAGTCTCTCCCCCAAGCCGTACTCCCAGGATTGAAGACCTGAACATATCAAAAGATTCAATGTAACGTTATCTCAAGTGGTAATAAGCCAATAATTAGAATGTGGTACACAAATGGCGCTGCTCGACGACCTCTGGCTTTCGATTATTTAGCTCGATTATTCACGTCACGGGTAACTCTGTGACCCTGTCTTCACTTACAACATCCAAGGAGAAGTAGGAGTGCTTTACCCCTTACAAAGCCATGGTCGCAATAATAACGGCAGAGACAATCGATTGTTCACTTTGAATTGAGCTGGAAGTCGTGTACACATATAAACAGTTATCATGTGATATTACTACCAACAGTCCCATTATCAGCTTTCAGGTCAGTGGCTGGGATGGCAGTCTTACACAATACAGAGCCTTGGTTCCTAAGCAGAAAGTAAGCATCTCCCTGCGTCCTAGTAGCCCCTCATACTGCTGTAGACACCTTGACCTTGATAAAAAAAGGTTCCCAATATGCCACTGGTACAAAAGACCGTTTCTCATTAGACTGATCCATATCCTGAGTGCCACTCTGAATCCGGATACGCTCTCCTCTTCTGTCGAACTCCAGGGAATTGTGAATAAAAATGGAAATGCACAATCAAGTAGCTCGCACAAATCATAGCCTTCAAGTTGAGACAGACAAATGAAACAATTGACTTATCCCCGGCTCAATGTCACTGTTGGCGTTAGAGACATCTTTGTCACGGAAAAACATTTGCCATAAATGAAATTACCGGGTATGTTGACCTAATCTGTTTACCGAGGAGTGGTCGGGAGTGGTGAACCAAGTCTTCTCCGTTGGTGATAACTTTACTGCTTTGATTTTCATAATCAAGGGGTTTGAACTCCAAAGAACGAGGTACGTTGAGGACAGTGATAATTCTGGTATGTTTTACATTATGCATGCTATATTAAAGGGGATAATAACTCTCCGTATGAGATCTATATTTCACATTAAAAACATTGTGAAATATAATATATTCTATTGTACCACAAAAAGGGCAGTTATAGCTATTATTCTGATATCTGAGCTTGTCTGTAGACCAAGTGACCTCCATTGATGGCTAAAAACAAAACTCTTTAGGAAAAAAAACAGGGACTAACTTTGAATGTAAAAATTAGTAATTATGGGAAAATTCTTGTTTACTCCAGGAAAATTCATTTTTTGGCCAAAACGAAGAGTTACTATCCCTTTAATCCACATTTCTTTATTTGAATCAATGTTTACACTCCGCACGCACATACATATTGTAGCTAAATCATGGCAAATTACCATTATTATATTTTCCAGATTATTGCTGCCAAATATGTAAAAAAAAATATTTGTCAAAAATAACATTCTGCTTCTATTCATGGAGTTTGTAAAGATTTTTTTGATCTGGTCACAAGTTAACGTTTCATGTTAAATGCGATAGTTGAGACGGCTAATGTGCCAGCAGGCTCTGTTGATTGCATTGAGATCAGCTTGGAAACCGGGAGCTTGAAAAGCAAGACACTAAATTCCTGTTCTGTACGCAGACACTGTGCATTGAGATCAGCTTGGAAACCGGGAGCTTGAAAAGAAAGACACTAAATTCCTGTTCTGTACGCAGACACTGTTGTCAAAAATGGAAGTGCAAGTTTCGTGATATTGCCTATATCTATACTTACTACCAAGACGCGCATTCTACGATCACCCAGGAAATCGACCCGTGTTTGTTAAAATGTAGTTGATCTTAATATATTGTTTTAGTGGAATATAATGTAAATGCTCGAAATTAACCTTTTTCTTTTATATTTGATATATGCTCTTATTTACAAATCATACGTTTTCAAGATAATTGAAGATTATTAAAGAAAATAAATAAGACTTAAGAATTAGAATTCACAGATGGGTTTCTATTTTATGACACGGTGAATGGCGTTGCCGTGTTAATAATTCAACGTAAGGGCCCTCGATGACAATACACACAAAGTCATTGATATAATGTTAATCAGATTTCCTTATTAAATGTTAGTCATATCTCGTGATAAACTGTAAGTCAGGTCTCATCATAAACAGTTAGCTACATCTCATCATAAACAGATATTCAGACCTAATTATGAACAGTAAGCAAGATCTCATTATAAACAGTTAATAAGTATGATCTCATTATAAACAAGGGTCAGATCTATTTTTCTCCTACTCCTGAGATCTCTACCCCGTCATTGGTCAGCATGATAATTTCTGTAACTAGGGTTTATATGACAGAGTGAGACGATTTTTTTCGAATTAAATGTTCCCATTTTGGGAGAGGGTTTGAAGGTTTACAGCAAAACAAATTACACTGGTAAGAATTATTTTATATTTTGATGAACTCGAGAATTTAAAGTTTGTAAAAAGTCAAGCCTTTCAAAACAGGGAAAAAAACGGTACTTAGGGTTCGGCACAGATTCCGTATTGATTGAGATTGAGACTGGCCTAATAAAGCTATTATGTTATTGCATTAGTGAAAAAAAAAAGCGTGAGAATTTTTCTGCATTGGCGTGCAATTATTGTTAATGTGTCAATCCAGGCGGTATATGGACCAGCCGTACGTGCAGCATAGCACGATATTTGTGCACTGAGAAACTATAACACAGCAGACACCACAGAGTGTTGAGAATCAATTCTCCTGCCTAAGTGCTACCCAACCGTACAAGCCGTGGCTGATACGATCTCAGGCGATGGCAATGCGCCATTACCAGTCGCATGGCTGTCACCTCTGCCATATGACAAATAGTTCCTGAACTGACGTCATGAGTACGAGGCAGGAGTGTCCATTTATGAGTGCACAATATTTGTGTGTGATAATACATTTCAGTGCCCCAAAAGACAGCGAAGCTGTCAAATGTACAGACAACAAGAAGGAAAAATAATCCAGTCAAGTTGGTTTGCCAATTTGAGCTGTATGCCAATCATTCTTGGAAATTACTAAATAGTAAGTAACACAATTTGCCTTTTAGAGCATTTGCAGTGGCAGTGCACAAAATATTTTTATCAATTTTGATGCAGCGTAACTTAATACTTAACAGCTTATAATCATCACTAGTTTTAAATTATGCACTGCAGGTAACATAGATATTTTAAAAACGTGACCAGCCTTGGTCTTCAGGCCCATGAAAACTCACACGTTAAAATGCAAATATGTACACAAGCACTGAGATGTGTGATTTTCATTTTCAACACTTATTAAATAATATACAATAAGAAATTTATTTTCATTTAAAATAATCAATTATTTTTTTAAGATGGTAAAATATCAATAGAACAATTTAAATGCCCAATTTGCTCCATTCTGAGATTCCGAAAATAATGAGGAATTGAATCTGACAAACTACACTGATTTGACTCTTTATTACACAATACACGATGACAGATTTGCCATACTTTTATACAATCAACTAACAGAATTGTTGAGATGCAGAAAATTTCAAAGAACACTTTTACAAATATAATAAGTTCAATACTGAGACTGTTTACATGCCTGAGAATTGAATATGAGGAAAAGCCACCATACATGTAACTTCAACAAAAAAAAGTAATCAATCTAATATTCGAACTTGATCTATATATCAGAGATTTGAATCAGTCCTGCAAGTTTTAAAGCAAATTATGACATGGTTTTCATTTCATTTGTAAAACAGCGGATGAAATATCCTAAAAAGCGAAAAAAGCATACAATTGGGAAATGGTACGATCAGGCTGATTTTTAAACTTGACCTGCGTATTATGAATATTCATCAGTTCTGTAAGTTTCAATCCAAAAAGTAAAATGGTTTTCCACTTATCGTGTTATCGGTGAAAGTGCACGGCAACGGCAACGGCGACGATGACAACCACGCCAAACACAGGCGACGGCTATATGTACAGACACAGGCGACGGCTATATGTACAGACACATTTGTGTCACACACACACAAACACAGGCGACGGCTATATGTACAGACACATTTGTGTCACACACACACAAACACAGGCGACGGCTATATGTACAGACACATTTGTGTCACACACACACAAAAAAAAAAAAATAAAAAAATAAATAACCAATTCGTTAATTCACATTTCACAAAGTCAGGTTTAACAGGGTCCCTTGCTTGCGCCACGTGCTTCATTCTGATGGAAGGAATATGCAGACAGTCTGTGGTGTAAGTTGGCTGTCACGTGGCTTTCGTGTAGCTTTCATTTTACCGCTTTTTTGTTAAAAAAATTTATTAAAAATACGATATTGTTTCTGGGAACATCTAATAACATTTTCTCTTATCAATGTAATTCACTGTTAAGTCAGGTCCACCTCCAGCCTGTTTAACTTCTGCCTCCATTTCCTGGCGGCTTGGGTGAACAGTAGGAAGAAATATAACTGATGAGATATTAAGATTGTTGGCAAAAACGCGGTACAACTCTTTCTTTTCTCTCGGGGATGCTGTTGTTGAGAATTTGTCACAATGGAATCACCTCTACAGCATCGACCATCCGCTCAGCGCATCAAGTGTTGTGCATACAGCGGCGAGGTTCTTTTATTATATATTTATAATTTGCCATCCTTGTTTCCATGTTATGTTCTTTTTTAAAAATTTACTCCAAATGGCCTCTGTGGCATTGGATGCACATTTGCAAACGTCGCGAAAAATGTCAATTACTCGAACACATTCCTCTCTTGGGATTTCCCTGATTTTTCTCTGTGATTCTTCCTACAGTTCGCCAATTGCAATTGCTTGAGGGTTAATTGTTCTGGTACTCATTATCTTTGAGATATCCCCAAAGATAAAACTCTAGGGGGTTCAAGTCTGGTTTATGCAGTGCCCACTCAAGGTCACACTTTCTGTTGACCAGTCGTTCCTGAAATCGCTCTGTCAGCCGGGCTAGGGAGCTATTTGATGTGTAGGGGTGGCCCTGTCTTGCTGGAACCACTGTCCATCTTGATCTATGCCTCTGCGTCATCCCAGTGATGTCCAAAACTTCCTCAGTACTGCCACCTAGCGATGTCAGAACAGACTGAGCAGCAACAATTGTAGCGTTGAGTGAGCTGCAGAAGGCATTTCGAGCAAATTTCGTGAAATTTCATGGAACTTTGTAGGATTTAATGATTTTTTATGGGTTCCGATTTTTTTTAGTTACCCTGTATTAACAAATACAAGAAGGCATTTTAACATTCTTAACTTCCGCATAAATCACTTTCTGACATTTTATTTGATTTCTATACCACATTTCTCCTCAAATTTCTGAAAAGCGCAGCCTAACGTACTTGGGCATCTTGGATCAACAACGATTATTCTACTTTGCGTTTGGGATTTATTAAGTTAAGGCAGGAATGCATTAAGTTTCATCCGTTTACTTTGAAGGATGCTTGTCAGGATGGGATAAACTAACCCTTGGGCAATGTTACATGGCGGTAATAGAGACACAAAGGCCTTGGATTTCTCATTCGTTTTTATAAACCTATCTTAAATTGTTTCGACATCCATGCGAATAATCCAGACCAAACCGTAGTAAATAGGTAGCACACTGCATTTAACCTCTTCTCTACTAAAGATCTACTAGGACACCTCTCGTGACCGGAGGAATAGGTTTTAGATGTGCTCCTGGAACAAAAGTAAATTCTAAATTGATTGAGTTTTTTCCCCTGTTGTTTAACTAACATCATGTCCACTGCGCCGTAACTTGGTATTATGTAGAGGAAAAACTGAAGGCCGAGTGTGAAGACATGTTTTCAACTATTGATCATTTAGAACACTCCACTTCAAAGAATTCTCCATTGGTTTGAAAACCCCCAGAACCTTATTTTTTCCATTCACAGTTTCTAGTAAGACCTAACATACACCTTAAAAATTATTAATCCCCTTAAAGTATATTTTCTGGAGCGTGCCTGATGTAGATACTTCCATCGCAGCTAAGGAAGATGGTCGCTAGTTATTATGACTGGCCAGTCATTTTAAACTAAATCAACCTTTATAAATTTAATCAAAGTGCAGAGAAGGATAGATAAACGATTCGTGAGTATGAAAAAATTGCTCGTTTTCCCAGGAAAATCCATTTTGGCGGGTAAATCCCATGGAGTTTTCCTCTAAACTGCCATAAAAGAAGAGTCACAAAGGATATCATAGCCCTGCATCTCCTCTCTACCGGTGGCAAGAGACGAAGACTAATACCGCAATTTTGCTCATTGAAATTCTGGACAAAATGCCATCTCTTTTAGATTATTGTTTGAATTTTCTTCCAGACCTTGACTTTGATATCCCACAGGCTTAGAACATGGAGGAGAGATAGGGTGGTAAGCCACCTGTCTGGATCTTTATTTATTTATTTATTTATTTATTTATTTATTTATTTTTTGCACGCCATTAATAGTTTTTTTTTAATTTTCTACGCCATTTTACGTTAACAGTAAATCAAACCGACTTTAGAATGACGAGGTATTTCATCACCCCCAGCCCTAGCAACACATGATAGCTTCATCTGTCTATACATGAATGTGTCCGTTTAGCACGTGTTAAAACATTAGCAAGACAGTAAACCCCTTTGTGCAATGTACACACCTAATCAATTTGAACAGTTGTAGTAATGCCACCCTTTTCACAGTGCAACAAGGAAGCGTTTGTTCGCGTTCTTCTACGAGTCTTAACCGCCATTCATTTCTCGAGCAATCAGGCCTGATCTTGTCTACTTTATGTAACAAGTGGACGCACTAAAACAAGCATCTAGTGAGTAACATCCTCTGCACGGGTGTTAGTACAACAGCCTAGAGGGTGTGCAACTTGATATAGGATGAAGTCAGTGCCAGGGCTTCATACACTAAGTATAATAGTAAGACGGAGTCTAAGGCGGCTACACAGCCTTTCTAGCTTAATTCGTGAACAGACTAGCTGACGTCACCTGCATTGAACAATAAAGTCATACGCTATTTAGTATTACATACAATAGTTCGGTGGGACGCCTTGTGACGTCAGTTGGTATATCCGGTTTAAGTAAATCTACTGAAGTCAGACGTTACATCAGTTTGGGTGCGAGAAATGTGCGTTGCCTTCTAATTTGAAGTCATCAAGAGCAATTACTAAGTGTTTTAATTGCCAACTTCAGTTTTCCATTTTCAGAAGGGCCTGGTGTTTGAATATCGCTTAATGATCGAAATTCATCGTAAAACACCTCAGAATAATATTTCACTGTTTTGATAAGACGACCCGCAAGTGACCTATCCGTAAATTACCTTTCCGTATACAACCTATCGGTAAATGTCTATCCGTATATTACCTATCAGTAAATTACGTATCCGTATGTTCTAAGTCATACAAATGACAAGGGACATAATAAACACATACCCCACATACATATAAAAAATAACAAACTTTGGAGTTTTGGCGAATGCTCACATATACATACAATATACATATAACATCACATACCCCCCATACAAAGATTCCAAACCTTAAAACAAACGTGAGGGTATTAGAGGATATATACGCATGTCTACGCATATGGTGCTAGCTACTGCGACGCACAGCTTTGCTTTCCAACTGTGAACATGAAGTGTTTGCTATGGAGTGCAGAGCTACATTTTGAGTTGTATGACGTAATGATCTTGGAAAAATCTAGATGAGATACAAGCAAGATAGATGGGTGGTATTTTGTTACTTAGTAAACTGAAGCTTTTCCCATTTTTACACGCTCAATGACTTAATTCTGGTGTCTTAGAAATGCAGTTTAGTACGTTGTACAATGTAATGGATGATGATACTTTTCTGAGAACGGCTACGTAATTGTGAATGGTGTGATGGCTTACACAGTTCTTGAGGTCCCTTCTGTTTGACAACGACCGAAAACAAGGCCATCACAAGCTGCATCTTCCAGAATTTCATATTCGCCACAACTTTGCCGATTAGAGGTCGGTGACCTGCCTTATCGTGACTTTCAGTCCATTAAACTCCCCGCGGGATGGGAAGAGGTTTATGTAAGCATAAACGGAGCTACCGCTGGGGCATGTTTCTAGGTGGTAAACTTCGGAATGACCCCTAACAGTAACATATAAACAGATACTGTATGACTTATGTATAGGTATAGGTGGAGATTTATGTCTTTCGTGTGTGTGAGTGTGTAGCGGCTATGATTTGTTATGTTATTTTTAGTTGCAATCACATAAATACATCTATATTTATTTATCTATTTATTTATTTAACATTTCTTTTTCACGTAAGATGGTTACTAAGAGACGGAAATTCTGCCCCTTTTGTAATACATTGCAATGCCTTTGAAAGCTAACATGTTGTCTAAATTGTCCACATTTTGTTTCAGAAGTTTAAAAGTTCAAGTTAAGCATGCTTCCAAATGAAAACACACCAGCTGAATATTGTGAAGGCACCGGGTCTAATAGAGCCATTAATTACACAGTTACTGTAGCGGCAGCCTACAAGAACTGCTTTAACACGTGTTGTACAAGACTTATCAACCGGCAGTGGCAGCTAGGGCATCAGGCGCTAGAGAAGCTCCTACCTCTTCTTCATCATTATTGCAATTCCAGCTGCACTTTTTATGTCTAGGAACCCGGCGATCCTTACACGCATCGAGGCACTCAAGATAAAACTGATGAAGTTCAACCTAATTGAACGGACAAAGGTGACAGTCATTAAATACAGGAAACAATCATGTTTGAACTGTAAAATACGCAAAGGATTATTTATCAACTTAAAACTGAAATATAAAGATTAAAAGCCGTTAGAACTGAACAATACAAATGTACACTTCACCGTTTAAAAAGTGTTCTTCCTTCTTCGAGTACACTATCATCTTTGTCCGCTCATGAAGCTATTTATCAATAAAGTATTGTTTTATCGCGAAGAAGCCAAGTAACCATGATGTGCGTGACTTAAAGCCTAGAAGTCAGGAGTTTGATATTTTTGATAGGGATGTAAGCGAACGTCAACAAGATATTGATATTTGACTAATCCATAATCTAAGAGTAAATTGTCTATTTATACTGAATGTTTGGCGCCTTGGCAGATAAAATAACGTGAAGAAAATATGTATGTAATGGGACGTCTGGCGACCAGTGGAGTTTGGTGATCGTTTTAAATTTTGCCCTGAAACTGTCGAAAGTGTTATTGGCTTAAATACCTCAAAAGTAATTTTGTTTGCGTGAATTATCAAAGCTTATTATTCCGAGTAGGCAACATTCAAGATTCAAGATGTAATAATAATAATAATAATAATAATAATAATAATAATAATAATGTTTATTTGCAACTAAAAGTTGGGTGGTACCTATTTAATTGTAGTAAAATGGTAAGAAACAGAAAGAAAAGAAGAAAAACACATCACACATTAAAAAGTTTCTAAAATAAATTTTAAAGTCATTAAAAACACGTTTTCATTTTCAAGAACTGCACAAAAAGTGAATCTTTGGATGTATTTGGTTAAATCATAAAATGATTGAAAGGTTGACAATGCCCGGGGTATAAAAGTCCTCGAGGCTCTCACTGTTCTTAAGTTTGGCACTTTAAATATCTGGGCACTTCAAACCTTATAAAACAGTTCACTCCGTGTTGGTGAAAGGTGGTGAATTTTGTGGTCACTATTGTACTTTTTTGAAGCAATCTTTTCCACAGCTCATTGCGCCGGTACTGCAGTGATATGGTATCGGTAGATTGGAGTACTTCTTGGTATGAACTGTCAGGATATAATACTTAAGAACACTTTTTGACTGGATTCTTATTTATCACTTAGACTGTTGGTGAGGCCAGGCTGCCAAGCCTGCATACCCCAGTGATAAGGGGGGTCTGAGAAGGGGGGGGGGTATGAAAAGCTCACGCAAATTCATGTCAAAATTGTTTCTTAAGAAAAAAATCATAAAATCCAACCAAATAATAAAAAAATACCTTACCACACACACCCCTCTCAGACGTAAGGCAAATATCATATCCAACCAAAATAATTAAAAAAATATTTTGTCACACCCCCTCACTCTCAGGCGTTAGGCAAATATCTCATTCGACCGAATAACAATAAAGAAAGAAAATATCATGGCGCCGCCACAGTTGGGCCTAAAGTTCATTAATTTGAAATGAGTCCAGTCCACAAAATTATTTCAGCTCTGGAACTCAGTTCAAGATCATTAGCAATGCAAATACTTTGTTTCAAGTTATAGAAAGTTGCTTTATTTTATATGCAAGGTCTTTGTTCACAGCTTCTGAATGAGCTCAATTAGTTTCCAGATGATTCCACCCCGCAATTTAATTTGAAAATTATCGTGGTCTAGACTGTGAACCTGTTGACCAACGTTCAATCAGGCAAACTGAGAAATCTCTAAGGACATGGTGATAACACAGCTACACATTAGCAAACATTAACGACTCCATATTTCATTTCACATTAAAATGGAAGGATAATCTTGACATTATTTTCAGATCCTAAAACCCTGCTTTCTGAACAGTTAACTGTTTGCCTGTGTCGTTATTTCTACATCTCTTATATATTGTTAGATCGCTAGTTTAAAAGCTTGTTAACTTTTTCGTTCTTTATATTAATCGGTTTTATAGCATTTTGATTTTCTATCAGTTCGTTATTTTCTTATGTCACGATTTTTTTGTTTTTATCCGACTCATAAAGGGTTTAATATAAAAGTGTACTTTTAAAACTGGAAGGGCGTATTTCACATGTGTAAAACCAATTATTTTTCTTGGGCTACATGAAGTCTGCGTTCAGATTTAAACATCGCACCAGCTAAATCGATCCGTCTCTGAGGGGGATTCTCGCTAAATTGCATTCAGTGTAATCTTCATAATTGTCTGACATGCCTCCTTGAGTAACTAGGGGGTAATAAACTTCTGTGTACTCTCGGCTTAATTACCCCATAGCAGCTCGAGGAGGCGTGTCACACATTAAAGCTGGGTACACTGATTGCACTTTGGGAGAATCTCCCGCAGAGTTGGATCGATCCAGCTAGTACGGTGGGCTTATCTGAACGCTCCCTAAGTCACACATATTTAGAAAGGACACAGTCCTAACCAGAGGTTGGTGACAGAGAATATCCGCAGCGTCGACAGGAAGAAATCATAGCTAGCTTTGCCAATGCATTAACACTCCAAACGCTAAGCTGATCAACATCAAGGAGAAAACCTCAGGTCAGAATTCGTCGCTGTAGATTTTCACAACTGTTCCTCATCTCTCAGTTCTATCAGCAGGACCTCCCTGGGGCAATGCCACCTTAATTAAGCTTCGTAGCACACCCATGAACAGGGTATGGCCGACATTAACATCAAGTAAAAGATAAAAAGCAAGAAAAAATAAACCACGCGCAATGTATCCACAAATGGTTCTCGGGCAGGGAAGTGTATTGGTAACTAATAGGTAGTATTTGTGTTGATTTGAATGTTCCCCCTGCTTCTTTGTATTTACATGGATTGAGATACATGTAAGTGAGGCTCTCCTATAGAGACAAAACAAATGACGCTTGCACTTAAATATAAAACATAATGAATAAAATAAATATTTAAAACCGAGAGAAAAGAAAAAGAAATAAAAAAAGAAATATCGAAGAAATTTAGAAGTCAACACTTATTGCGCATCGGGTGAAATAAACAGCAAGTAAGTGAAATAGCACGCTCTCTACAGGACCTTACACTAGTTCAGCAAAACATTAAATCGTTTGGTCGATAATGAAGCTTAATTTTTGATTGTGTTCTTTTCCTGTGGGACGTTTCAATGTGGCTGAAAGTCTATTTGTACAAAGTGAGATCATCTTTCTCTAAAGTGAAAGATAATAGCCCGCTAAAACGTAGTCAATTTCAGGACGTTTTCCAGGTTTGACAAAACACTTTATTTCTGTGCTCGATAACGGTAACGAAGTAGAAATAATAGCTGACAATGAATGGTATTCAATCAAGCAGACTGGCTCATTTGCGCTATTGTGAGCGCTGTTGTTCACTTCCGGCTGTCTGCAGTGTGTTTCCTGACAAATGCTGATAGATTTAAATCCTGAGCGAGGAGAGTATATGTCACTACCAAGCTGTCTTACAGGACAAGAGATATTGACTTGGTGATTTACAGTGAAATCAAATTTAAATGTCAGTTCCTCCGAAACATATATAAAATGCTGAATATCTTCTTCCGTTAAAGCTACACTCCATGGGTTTTAAAATCTCCAAAATGCTAGTTTTTGCAATCCACAGGTTGTTATAAAACCTACACTTTCAAATGATTAAAGCCCTTTTAATATTTTTCTGGAGTGCACTAAATGTTGATATTACCGTTGGGGATTATAGGAAAATGGTCGCTGTTAAAATAAACGACCAGTAATTTTAAGCTAAAATTAACCTTTATACATTTTATCAAAGGTGGTATCCAATTGCAGAGAGGGATAGGTTACAGGTTCGTGAGTACGAGAAAATAGCTTATTTTCCCTGAAAAATCCATTTTGGCGGGTAAATCTGAAGGAGCGTACTTTTAACTTTTCTCAATAAAACCCCTTTTTCATCCAGATGTTCATTTGGAAATAGGTCCTTAATGGCACAAAACTTTTTCGTTACATACACATACACTATGTGGATGTTTGCTTGGTCAACAATTTCAAAGAATGGGTCATGGTTTACTCATAAGCCTATTTCAGAAATGAAAAGGAGCTTCTGTGGGCTTTACACTACCCGATGGTTTTCTTTCGTGGTATTTTTTCGGCTTTTTTCCAATATACTTCAACTGTTTTTGGTGGCCATCACGATATACATCGTCCTAATGAATGGGTCGTTAATAATAGCGATAGCGTGTCTTCTGTATATATGCCTTAATATAGTTGGAGATCACAAACCTAGTACCATGCCTTGTGTTAGGAACAGCGGTGCTTTATTTCTCATTTCATTGGGTAAAGTGACCTAACTATACGTGATATCTTTTCCGATATCTATCTTCCATATATCAAAGCTTTGTTGACCGGGTTACCCTTTCAATACAGCTCCCATGAGAGACACTTTTCTCAAAATCAATGAAACAATCTTTGGGAAATTCAATTTTGCAGACAAAACCCATCATCTCCATATAACTTTACACTTGACTAAGATTCGGGTCCCTGACAAACATATCCTGGCTTAGGTCGTGTGTAGAGATAACAGGAACGTCCACACAGTATCAGTAAAGAATGGAGATATAGCCACATTGCTAGTGGGTATGGTGGTGGTGGTGGTGGGGGGGGGGGGGAGTGTGCGTATATATATATATATATATATATATATATATATATATATATATATATATATATATATATATGGTGGGTACAGTCAATTCCACTATCTACAAGATTGACTGTGTACTTTAGAACTGTATTAGAATGGTGGGTAGAATCAGTTCCACTATCTACAGGATTGACTGTTTAGTGTAGAACTGTATTAGAATGGTGGGTAGAATCAATTCCACTATTTACAAGATTGACTGTGTAGTTTAGAACTGTATTAGAATGGTGGGTAGAGTCAATTCCACTATCTACAGGATTGACTGTGTAGTTTAGAACTGTATTAGAATGGTGGGTAGAATCAATTCCACTATCTACAGGATTGTCTGTGTAGTGTAGAACTGTATTAGAATGGAGGGTAGAGTCAATTCCACTATCTACAGGATTGACTGTGTAGTTTAGAACTGTATTAGAATGGTGGGTAGAATCAATTCCACTATCTACAGGATTGTCTGTGTAGTGTAGAACTGTATTAGAATGGAGGGTAGAGTCAATTCCACTATCTACAGGATTGACTGTGTAGTTTAGAACTGTATTAGAATGGTGGGTAGAATCAATTCCACTATCTACAGGATTGTCTGTGTAGTGTAGAACTGTATTAGAATGGAGGGTAGAGTCAATTCCACTATCTACAGGATTGACTGTGTAGTTTAGAACTGTATTAGAATGGTGGGTAGAATCAATTCCACTATCTACAGGATTGTCTGTGTAGTGTAGAACTGTATTAGAATGGAGGGTAGAGTCAATTCCACTATCTACAGGATTGACTGTGTAGTTTAGAACTGTATTAGAATGGTGGGTAGAATCAATTCCACTATCTACAGGATTGTCTGTGTAGTGTAGAACTGTATTAGAATGGAGGGTAGAGTCAATTCCACTATCTACAGGATTGACTGTGTAGTTTAGAACTGTATTAGAATGGTGGGTAGAATCAATTCCACTATCTACAGGATTGTCTGTGTAGTGTAGAACTGTATTAGAATGGAGGGTAGAGTCAATTCCACTATCTACAGGATTGACTGTGTACTTTAGAACTGTATTAGAATGGTGGGTAGAGTCAATTCCACTATCTACAGGATTGACTGTGTATTTTAGAAGTGTATTAGAATGGTGGGTAGAGTCAATCCCACTATCTATAAGATTGACTGTGTAGTTTAGAAGTGTATTAGAATGGTGGGTAGAGTCAATCCCACTATCTATAAGATTGACTGTGTACTTTAGAACTGTATTAGAATGGTGGGTAGAGTCAATTCCACCATTTACAGGATTGACTGTGTACTTTAGAAATGTATTAGAATAGTGGGTAGAGTCAATCCCACTATCTATAAAATTGACTGTGTACTTTAGAACTGTATTAGAATGGTGGGTAGAATCAATTCCAATTGTAGTTTCAATATCCCCATTGCTATGGCATGGTAGGCACGGCTTTAAAAACAGGCTTTCAAACAGAGTGTTGACATAATCAATTAGCACATGTTTTTCTCGTAAAAACTCGTCAGAGAAACAAGGTTTTAGTTTTCAATTCTATCGAGTGATTTGTCATTTCAGCTGGTGGATGTCTTTTCTTTCTCTTTAGCTCTTTTTTATTTCTGGTTGACTACGTATGTAGATGAGTAAATTGCATTTTATGTGCTGTTAGTTAAGGGACCTTACAAATATTTTGTAATAGATTACGTTAGCTCATAATTTGCACAACAAATATCAATTGAGGCCCTTAAGTGCTAGGCACATTTAAAGCATGTAGGTACCACCTTCCAAAGCATTTTTAACAATAAGATTTGGTTAGTCTTTAGAAATCGCACGTTTTGGTTTTCAAATTACCCGGTACCATATGCTAGCACTGGTAGTTCACTTGATAGTGATACCAGTAACATAAGGGCCTACTAGTATAATCTATACTCGAACTGATTGCCGCTGTTACTGTTAACAACAGCAAAGGGATCTTAAATTACGATTATTTGGTTGGTATAATTACAGCATTCATTGACAGTTACAATGTGCTTTATATAGCTACGTGAAAGCGAGTCGATATAAGATTGCCTCCAAAAACATTCTCAGTGTCAAATAAAGTTAACATCTTTACGCCAGAAGCTTCTTAGAAAGGATGGTCAAAATTGTTGAAATGTCGAACATCCAATAGTTGATATATGGAATGAAGCACAACCAAACTCCAGAAATAGTCACTGCAGCATAGAAAGTGATAACACGTACGAAGGAGTTTACAAACTTTCAAAAGGAACCGCTGTGGCTTGAATCTGCAATCTAAACACTCCACAATGAAATCAGTCTCTCGTAATGCCACTTACGGCTGCCTTGCCCCTGATATTGTGTTTTGTTTCTAAAATTAAATCAGGGTATAATAAATAAAAAACCAAAGCTAATTCCATGGTACCACATACCACGCTAGCACCCCACGACCGCGGGCGCTAGTGGTGACCCCCCAATCTCCCTGAGCTGATTCTAAAGATTGCGCCTTTTGAGAACGATGGAAAGAGCCTGCCTCTAGACCCATGCTACCCAGGGTGTTCCCAGGGCTTGGCTATCTCAATAATATAGAACCTGCTAAGATTCTAACCTCATCATGTCGCCATCAATGCAAAGGCTGGGACCTGGTGAAGGGATCAACTTCCCTTCTTAATCACAGTTATAGCTAACAGATACTATTTATTATAAATTTGTGGGTGAGCCAGGATATCCTTTTCAAGTCATCACAAGAAATAACAACGCTTAATCCCTTTGACCGCTTCTGCGTAAAACATTGACATTTACGCGATACACTCCTCATCAAAGTTGACCCAAGACTAAGCGGGTTTTATTAAAGGTAAATAGAGCGCCCCTGAATTGTTCAAGCCATCGTCATTTTTTCCAAGCCAACAATTCCAGAATGGACTGCACCTATCCATCCACTGCCATCATCATATACTTGTAGAGCATGTGTAAACGTAGAACGATGTCATATAATACAACACGTTTTACCCATGACACGCACGTAACAAATAGTACGTGCAATTGCATAGAACGGGTAAACCGCACCGGGGCCTTGAATTCACTTAAACTGCAGAAAAATGGAAGCTAGAGATGAAATCATTCCGGGAACGTTCATCATAACGGTGTCTTCTAAAATTATTTTATAGGTCAAAAATAATTAAGTAAACCAAGGATTTTGGACATAATACATTAGAATTAGATTATTCTGGGCGCCTCGATCTCTGTGTTGATGCTCAGAATATTCTGTGTACTACAGACATGTACCTCCCTATAGAAAACACACACACATATATATATATTCAATTTGCCCCCACTTCCCCTCCCACCCACATCTCACATGGCTAGTTTCACATTTAGCAATAAGTTACAAGATCTATTAGGAAGCGCACACTGTCAACTCAAGTTTACAGGTGGCATCAAACCATCCCAACAGTATTTTATAAAACTTTGCATGAGTATATTCTTCTGCATAAAAAAAACAACTAAAAATGCAATCATTCTGAGTGGCTCTGTTGGTACCCATTATAAAACCACTAGAAAAAGTTAATGGTTACCATTATGTTTTATGTACTCGGTATCTCTTAATACACGCGCACGATCCCTTAGGGGCAGTTCACTGCAGACTACAACCCATTTTCAGATTACTGCACGACTATACTGCTTATTAACTTTAATAGTTCACGAACTCTGCTTGTCGGATACGCGAAAGTTGACGCCAAAAGTGACGCTTGCATGCCCTTCAAACCAGCACATGTTCATTGATTGTTGTTTTTGAATCAGCTTGAATCAGCTTCTTATGCCTTCACGGCATATTCTAATTGGATCTGATGTCCCCTCATTTGAAATATTTTTAGCATACTTGGAGGTTTATTATACCAACGCCCTGGGCTATCTTGGCATTCTAACCGTGTAAGACAAGTGTCTTCTCTGCACTCTGCCTTGAACTTTAACATGCAGAGAAAACACGACAACACACATCTACTGATTACCAGGTGTTCTGGTCCGCTCAGGGCCGCCATGCAGGTTTAGATGTAGATCTATCGGCAGCAAATTGCTCGTTTATTTGATAGGGGAACTAGCTGGTAAATCTGGAACTTTGGGGTCATGATGCCTTGTGTCACGGAATTTAGTACTGCTGAAACTTCTACAATTAGAAAAGAGTGAATGGGGATGTTCTTGGGCATCTTCCGGGCTATGAGAAGGTTAATTGTTACGCTTGACACAGACACGTTGTAATAAATGCACTCCACAGTCTTGTGGAAAGCAATTAAAGACAAACGACGTGCGTTAGACCAGTAAATAACAAAACCCTATGAACTTAAAATTCCCAATAATCACCAAGTCACACCCTATCCAAAACCGTGGTGAAAATAAAGATCTGCTCGTATTAAGGGGTTTAGGGTTCTGAATTGTAATATTGGTTCCACGGCAAATAGCATCTTCAATTCAACCTGATTTACACGACCCTGACCCACGGCCTCTATATGTATAATACAAGCTGGATTATAAACAAAATACTTTTCACGCTGTGTTCTTCAGGGTGACTTGAATGGAAACAATAAACTGTGTAATGAGCCGTGGCGTGAGTAATTACCCTCCGTTCCCTGCACATGGTCACCATTCACTGGAGACTCTACTGGCTTTCTTCCTCAGAACACCTCGCAACCCTTAAGACAAGAATTATATAAGACGTACGGTTGTCAGAGAAATCAATTTTCCTAAATATTCTTTGGGGATTTTTTTTAACCATTACGTGTTTAACTCGCATGTAAATACTACATCTCTCCTCTGTTGCTAAACAAACTTGGCATTAATTTCGACTAAAGCTACTCCAAAATATTTATGAGAGAGAAGGGGGTGTATAATGCAATATATAGATGAATTTACCCAATGAAACATTGTTCTCATAATCAGTTGCCATTGTCCACAGAGACGCCCGCTATCCCAGGCACTCCGACCTGCTGTCGTCTGAAGCTGCCAGGGAGCTAAGCGCAGCCGAGAAAAGTTCTCGTACAAAACGGCATTCGTTAACCAAGACAACATGCTTCCCTCACACACGATCACAAACACAAGCGCTTAAAATATCCGCAAAATGGGATCCATCAAATTATCAATTTGTGCAAAAGAGAACTTTATTGCGTTTTCAGTTACAAGTGGCTAAGTGCATCTCAATAACTATGAGGTTTAAAGCTTTTGTTGCAATTAACCCCAGTGGTATGCTCACTTCTCCCCAGTTTCCAATTATAGGAACCTACACAAATGATTTAGTGGGGATATGATAAAGAGTTGGGAATAGTGCACAAGATAAACCATAGACATGTTCTCCAGCCTACTTTCGATAATCGACTATAGAGACCCAGGTACTCAGGAGGCTTAATTAGAGAGCCTACACAACGTATATTCCACTTGCGGTATTATCACAGGTCTAAGAACGATATGAGAAAATAGGACTGACAAAAATGTTTTTGTTTGTTTGTTTTAAATCATGACTGTTTTCTGTAAACTTATGTAAAGGAAGTTCAGTTCTTGCATTATTTTCCCTCAATGTTTCATCATTCATTCCTTTATTTAACGTCAGTGTTTTGGGCAGTCAAGGTAAATATACTGGGGGCGCTATTTAAACTTTGTAGTCATATTCCAATAACTAAGACGAATAAACAGAGGGCATATGTCGTTTTTCACAAAACTTCCCGCGTTTGGTGTTCATTATTTATAATACAGGGAGGGGGTGGTTGGAGGCATTCTCTGTCCTCTCAGTACTTACTATGTATTTGTGTATTTGAACTTTGTATTATTTAATCCAGAGCGCTGAGGAGAAAATCATTTTTACCCTTCCTTGGCCGGACAAGTGTATATAAAAACACGTTCTACACGTGCACAGTGCGTCTAAAGTTACACGGGCCACGTGTGCACTCATGAGCGTGTGCAGGGGCATGCCTTGGTTAATAAATGTGAAATCTGTCTCACTTAAAGAAACTAACTGAGGGTAACTCTAATCTTTATTTAGCCATGAATCGTTAAATTTTCAAAAAAATTTCCCTATTCTTCCGGTGCTACGTTAAAAAAGAGTGTGTGTGTGTGTGTGTGTGTTTGTGTGTGTGTGTGTGTATGTGTATGTGTATGTGTGTGTATGTGTATGTGTGTATGTGTGTGTATGTGTATGTGTGTATGTGTGTGTGTGTGTGTGTGTATGNTTAAGAATAAATTAATAATGGTATAAAGCAGGCTTTTAATGAATGAAAACGAAAAATAAATTTTCATTTTAAAAGAAAGTAACAACTTCAGTTTTAAACCATTAAGTTTGTTTCAACAATGGTCTCTAGCTCTGTCGTAAAGATTTGAGGGTAATACGAGGGTCCAACTTGCCCCGAGCCACGGGGGCAAACTAGCCCCGGGTGCACATAGAATGAGAAACGATAATACGTCTCTGTTAAACTTGAAACAATGAGCGTCAGTTTGATGCCTTATACATATATTATATTCGATCAAAAGCATATGAAAATAGATTTTTAAACCTCTTAAACAAAATTATTTTTAGGTGCAAAAATCGTTTATTTCGACTCACCTCTTAAGTAAAACTTTTTAATGCCCGACACTTCCTTATGTTGTAAAGCAAATTACTTACACTTTCACTAATCACAGATAATAATTAAAGCGGAATCAAATGAGTAAAAGGGACAAAGAGTTATTGAGTGTAAGTTAAGTTTCTCCAAGAGTCAACAAGTGTAGAACATGTTTTTAGTGTCAGAAAAAGATGGAAAAGGTCAAAGTCAGTAACAGTTAATGTAATTGGTTAATTTCATAACATATTTTAATTTTGATCATCTATTTATCACATGATAACTGAGTTTTGGATAAGGTCCAAGTATGAGTCATCCAAATAATATTTTAGATATCTTTAATTGAAACAAGTATCTAAGGGATTACCTAATAAGGAAATGTTGCACGGTGACTTGCAATATGCGAATGGAAAATATTTTGTAATCACGCAAAGACAATGGAAAAGAAAACAAGTAAGTGCGTGATCAGTACGGAGAAATTGATTATAAATATTTGTGAAGTTGTATGAAGAGGGAGTCGGTGAATAAACGTTCGAAAGCTCCAAATACTGCTGTCGTCATTCCTCACTATAACAAGTGGTGGAGGAAAAATCGATCCCCGCTCTACCGAGGCAAGTGGAACGGTGATACAGTTATGGTGATGACGGCGGCAGGAGCATAGACACCGATGGGTTCATGCCATCCACCCAAGGGCAAACATCGTCAGTGCCTCAGTGCAGCGAAAACTGAGTATGCTGGGTATTGAAAATCGCCAAAAGTCATTACCCAAGCAACAATTAATAACTGAAAAGAAATGAAGATGTTGTCAGATTTGACTTTAGCGCCAGAAAAGTTTACTGGTAACACAAACGAAGATGTAGAAAGGTGGTTAAATCAATTTGAAAACTATACGCAGTATAAAAAACTAGAAGATGAACAAATCACCGCCTTATTTCCTCTCTTACTGAATCAAACAGTGTTAAACTGGTAAGTAGAAGTACAGAAAGACTGGAAATCGCTTGTCCGCGAGTTCCGACAGCGATATGAACTGAAATCCGGAGAAACTTGGGAGAAAGCCTCAGAATTTTTCAAGCGTCATCAACTTCCAGAAGAACCAGTACAGAAGTACATCGAGTCGATGCGTCACGACGCCAAACGTGCGCGTTTAGATGAGAAAACAGCCTTTACAGTGGTAATGAATGGGTTACTACCCGAACTCCGCCCATTTGTATTGCAAAAGGAGCCCTCTGACTTTGATTCTCTTATGCACCACGCGCGCATTGCAGAAAACGCAGTTAGCCGACGAGAAGAGGTCAACGAAATGACATAAAAATGATAACAGAGAAAATAGACACTCTTCAGAGTTCAATTAAGGACACCGCCAATGTACAGTCTGCAATCCATATATTGCACGAACCAAGCGAAACCAGAAATGAAACAAACTTTTTACCTACGAGAGCAAGCCCATTCGCGTATCCAGGAAAATTCATAGGTCCCAGACGTATGCACCAACGTGGCAGGCATCTGCGACGCTCAGAGTACAAATTAACATCATCTGGAAGTCAAAACTATCCTCAACAACGAAATCCAATAAGAAAATGGTCGATGTGTCAGGGATGTGGTGAGTACACGCAGCTTAGACCTGATTGTTTTGCTCGCAATTTTAATTGTAATTGTTGTGGTAAAATAGGACACATAGCAAAAGTCTGTCATTCTGCACGTGTAAACAAACGACTAAGAAAAAGAAAAAGGTTTTATAACAAGATTGAAGATAGAAAAGTGCCAATTTCTATTATTTCCGATTACCAAGCTAATAACCTAATATCAATTCAAATCGACAAACAGCATGTCAATGCTTTGGTTGACACGGGTGCCGTCATATCTTGTGTATCAGAATCTCTTTTATCAAAATTAGGAAAAAAGGATCGAAATGAATACGAAAAACCGTCATTAAAAGAAGTTTCAGTTGTTGATGGATCTGTGATTAAAGTTCTAGGAAAAGTAGAGTTACCTCTTTGTTTTGGAGATGTGATCATAAAACATAAAGTCCACGTATTTAGTCAATTGCCAAGAGGTTTGATATTAGGCACAGATTTCTTAAGAAAACACAATGTAAAAATTGATTTATCGTCTGATAGCATGGCATTGCCTGATTATAATTTGCTCTTACCTTTGTATAGTCCACTTGTATTAGGTTTAGTGCGTAACTTTAAATCAGAATTTATTCCACCAAGATGTGAATGCTTAATACCAGTGAAAATATCACATTCTTCCTCTGTTTCAGTAGCTTTACTAGAACCAGTACGAAAGCTCGAGTCAAAGAAAAAAACTTATCGGAGCAAAATGTTTGGTTTCCATTGATAAAAATAAATCTGCTTACAGAATAATGAACCCTAGCGATGAAAGTATTTTCATTCCTAAAAGAACAATATTAGCTGTTGCGAGTTCAGTGAGTCTGGCAAGCATCAGTGCTTTAAATGAAATGTCAAAAGGAGACACAGCACAAAAAGGTGTTACGTTATCAGATCAAGAAGCATTGCGGAATGCAGATGAATTAAATATAAACTTTGCCAATTCAGACATGAGTGAAGATCAGAAACAACAGTTGAAAATGTTGTTAGGACGTAATCGTGAAGTTTTTGCTACCAATCTATCAGAATTAGGTTCAGCAAATATGTATCAGCATAGAATTGACACAATAAATGATATCCCTGTGAAACAAACGTTTTATCGTACGTCACCGAAGCTGAAAGATGAAATTGTCAAACAAGTAGACGAAATGTTACAACACGGTATAATCGAAGAAAGCATGAGTGAGTACAGTAGTCCAGTAGTACTTGTAAAAAAGAAAAATGGAGAATACAGGTTCGCGATTGATTACCGGAAGTTGAACAAAGTTACAAAACCAATGCACTGGCCACTTCCACGTTTAGAAGATGTTTTTGAAACGATAGGTACATCAGGTGCTAAATATTTCTCTAGTTTAGATATGGCAGGTGCATACTGGCAATTACCTCTTGACCCTGAAACTAAACACAAGACTGCGTTCATCACACACCACGGGCACTTCCAATTCTTACGTTTAGCGTACGGCCTTCGTAACGCCGGTGTAAGCTTCCAGGCCTTAATGAGTCACGTTTTTAGAGACATGAATTGGAAAACAATACTGATATACATTGATGACATTTTGGTCATGAGTAAGACGTTTGAAGATCATTTAAAACATTTAAATCAAGTATTCCAAAAACTAAGATCTGCAAACCTCAGACTTAAACCATCAAAATGTAAGTTTGCAACACCAAAAGCTAAATATTTAGGTCATGTAATAAATAAAAATGGAATAAGACCAGACGAGAAAAATCTTGAAGCCATAAAATCGTTTCCAACACCAAAAGTTGTAAAAGATGTAAGAAGTTTTCTAGGATTGTGTAACTTCTACAGAAAATTTATAAAAGGTTTCAGCAAAATAGCAGATCCCTTAAATAAACTTTTAAGGAAAGATGTACAATTCTTATGGAGTCCTGAATGTGAAGCGTCATTTCAAACATTAAAAGAAGCTTTAATGTCACCACCAATACTGGCTTATCCAGATATGTCGCGCGAGTTTACACTAACGACGGACGCATCTACTACAGCTATAGGTTATATTTTAGGTCAAAAGAATGACAACAACCATGATAGAGTCATTGCGTATGGAGGAAGATCTTTAAACAACGCCGAAAAGAACTACACAATTCATGAATTAGAATGTTTGGCAGTTATTGAAGGGATAAAACAATTTGAACAGTATTTGGCCAACAACCACTTCAAAGTGTATACAGATAATAAAGCGATTTCGTGGTTACAAAATGTTAAACATACATCTGGCAGGCTTATCAGATGGTCATTAAAATTACAAGTCCTAGATTTTGAAATAATACACAGACCTGGAAAAACAAACCCAGCTGACGCATTATCAAGACGCGAATATGAACCAGTAAATGTTTTGGATACTGTTAACAACAGTCAGTTAAGAAAAGGTCATATTGACATGTGTCAAGATAAACATTGGACCCAAGCTAAACTTTTCTTACCAAAACATACAGATAAAAGAATTGAACATGATTTAAGTGAATATGATAACATGAACAGTGTTGATGTAACAAATGTAAACGATAAAGAGAAATTAAAACAAGATCAACGCGAATGCCTCGAGTTTCAAGATACAATACGTTACCTAGAACAAAGTGATTTACCTAGTGATTTAAAACAAGCGCGTAAAATCATCGCAGAATCAGAACAATATGTAATGATAGATGATATTTTGTATCATCTGTATCAACCTCGTACACGGGGAATGCCAGAAAAGATGAGAATAATAAGACAATTAGTAATTCCAGTAACACTAAGGAGTGATGTTTTACATGCATATCATGATTCATTAACAGCCGGTGGTCATCAAGGTTGTGATAGAACTTTTGCCTCCATTAGGAATAAGTATTTTTGGAAATCACTTTACAAAGACGTCACGGAGTACGTCAAATCATGTGAAGTGTGTCAAAAGGTTAAGCATTTACGTAGAGATGCTCCAGCACCTTTGAACCCTTTACCCATCGCAGGCGTGTTTGAAAAAATGCACATGGATATATTAGGTCCCTTAATCAAATCAAAAGAAGGATATAAGTACATTTTGTTGGTAACGCGTTCTTTTTCTAATTTTGCTGAAGCAATACCTTTGAAAACTCAGGAAGCCGAAGAAATCGCCATGACTCTTTACAGAGAAGTCTTTACAAGATATGGTTGTCCGTCATATCTCGTTTCTGATCGAGGAAAGAATTTTTTATCTCAAATTATTCAATCGTTATGTAAATTATTCCACATAAAGCGCTATCATACTAGTGCATGGCATCCACAAAGTAACGCAGCCTGTGAAAGAACTAATTCAATAATTGCTCAAACTTTGAGAGCATATTGTGAGAAAGATCAAACTAATTGGCCTGATATACTTCCAGGAGTAATGATGGCATTACGTGCAACTCCTTGTACGCAGTCCACAAAGTTTTCTCCTTATTATTTAGTTTTTGGACGAGAAATGCGTACACCATTGGATAGTGATTTGATCCCTGAATGTCATGAGAATAAAAATCTACCTCAGTACATTGAAGAACTGAAAGATACCCTTAAAACGGCAAAAGAAATTGCAACAAAGAATAGGGAAGCAACTCAGAAACAGTATAAAGAAAGGTATGCCCTAAAGTCAAAGCAACCGATTTATAAAGTAGGTGATAGAGTTTGGATATATACACCAATGACACCTAAAGGATTAAGTTCTAAATTGTACACCAAGTACAAAGGACCATATTACATTACAAAGATATTATCAACAGGGTGTACGTATTATTTGAGAGATTGTAAAACACACAAGGAACATAAATCGCCTGTTCATGCAAATAGATTGAAAATGTATTATGACCCTAAAGATTACAATAAATATAAAAGGCTGAATGAAAGTAATTATGAACAAGACAACAAATCAAATGGGAATAAAACGACCAGTGAAACACAAGATAGAGACATTCATGACACAGAAAAAGCGGATTTTGCATCGGACAGTAAGCAAGACGCGTACGAATATTATGAAGTAGAAAAATTGTTATGTTGTAAGAATATAAACGCAAAGAGACATTACAAAGTAAAATGGAAGGGTTATAAGAACACTTCCTGGGAACCTGAAGAAAATATTTCAGATGCATTAAAAAGAGATTATCACATTAATAAGACGTTACAAGGAAGACGAAGAAAACGTAGAAATTAAAAAGGAAACACATCTCTTCGAGACGAGTTCGATAATCGATACACTGGTAAATAAAAAGATAGTACACTTACACATTGTAAAAAAAAGTACACAAAGGTCAAATGTATAATTTGGACAACACAGTGATCCAGCTTAACTGAACCCTAAATGTGAATCGATTCACTATTTTCCTATCTATCTTATCTATCTCATTTCCTCTCTTTATTTTCTCAAATGAGGCTTTAGTTAAAGCAGTGTGCACTAAAAAAAAAACATGAGCATTGACCTTTTGAAATGATGATTCTATAAATTCTCACTGTAATGTTGTGGCAGCATTAGCGCGCTCAGCGGTGTTGAGTGTAGACAATTTTGTTTCTGAAGAACTGTTTAAAAAAGAACATTGATTTTATTCATATGAGTAAACGTTACATCCGAACGATGTAATACAAGTTATCACAAGGTTAACGCCACATCATAATGGAAGGCATAGTAAACTGACAAAATAAAGACGAGATGTTTTGACAAGTCAGTCGCTGACATTACCCCGGAGTGCCCTAGAACAACGACCTCTTTAAATAGTTGTCATTAATGTGTCAATCAAAATTTTTTTTTGCTACTACAGTGTGAACTAAGATGAATTTTTTATTTTCCAACCAAGTGTCAAGTTGTCAAAACAACACTAAAGATAGCACAGCAACATCACATAAATATTGGGTTGTGGCAGTATTTCCATTCAATATGCATATTTTCAACATGAAACGCAATGATTTATTTAATAAACCCTATTTCAACAATTTTTCTTCATGTTCTTGCCAATAGTGTTAGTGATTATTTGAGATTATGAAAGTGACTCAAACAACAGAGAGAGACAAGAGCAAATTTATACTTGTATGGCAGATGCTATTCTAAAACGAAATATTTTCTACAGATGATTAATCTCAAATACTAGTTTAAATTTATTCGAGACATAGAGCTTATTGCTCACAATGAAATTTGGTCTGTATATCAAGGACAAGCAATTGGCATTAGTAGTAACTTTACTAAAAAGAAGTACACGTAAACAATACGTGCTTACTATACCGTAGTGATCATAAAATTTCGCAACAAAATTAATTAATAAGCCGAAGAAACTTAGAACCACAGATCCATTCATATTACGAAGTGAAGTAATAACTATAATAATTTAGAAAAGTTCATTTAAGTAATTGTATCTACAGACTACATCTGTCAAAACATTGGCATAGCTTGACAAATATAAACATTAGATAACCAAAAACGTTATTTTAGAATGAGTTATCCCAGAAAATTATTCAAAAACGAATATTGTACATGTTTGCGCATTTAACATGCTTGTGCACTTTTCTATATTCAGTTCGAAACATATAAACACAATGCAGATTAATTTTAATCCAATCTGAATTTGACTTGACTTGCTACACGTGTCTATAATAAACATAACGCATTAATTTTTGCGAGTGAACTTTTGGTGTAAGAAGTGTGTGTACGATCACAAAATATTAATGACTTTATGATTCATTCTTATTGTTACTTCAATGATTTCAGACATTTCAGATTATTATCATTGAGATTGTGCGAGATGCACGGAATTAACATGACAATTAAGCTCTGATGAATATTATTATTAATTTTTAATCACTATGTACTATGATATATAATAATGAACATTTTATTGTGTGTTAACCATGGTCATTATTTATTAGCATGCTTTATTTTAATTACTTTACAATGTTACTGCATATTAATAACATATTGCATATTGATCTTATGATTGTTGGTTATCGATATTTGAACAGATGATTATTGTTATATAAAAAGTGTATTTGATTGTTAATAATGATGACATGAAACTGATGAAATGCATTAAGGAAGATTCTCACATTTTGCGACTTAATTATTTATCGGTATAATTTTATAAAATTCGTGGATTGAATTTGATATGATCAAGTGTTTCTCTTATAGTCATCACAGAGGATAGCTAGAGTGTAGACAAATATGAAGATGAACAGGTACTTCGTCATGAACGATGCGCTGGTCGCAACGTTGTGGTGAATACTGCTCATTAGACAGGGAAGGTACCGTCTCACTTAATGCATTCCTACTATATCTAAAATGACAACCAATAAAAGAGAGACCATAATAAGAGAGCAACAGGTTTAAATATCCGCATGAGAAAACAAACAAAAAGTATCTGTGCTATTGGACTACACATTAAATGCTGTAAATGTCAATACGAACTATATCCACGAAGAATTGCATTTTCTAAAAAGTATTACTTTATCTTCCTTCAGGTTATGTTTTTTGTCTCATGTCGAATGTGTTTTTAATTTTATGTTATTTAGTATTTGCTTTGCTTTAAAAAAAAATGAAAAAGGAGCGTATGTTGTAAAGTTTTAGAATTCGAGGACGAATTCTTTTGAAGAAGGGGTGTATGTTGTAAAGCAAATTACTAACACTTTCACTAATCACAGATAATAATTAAAGCGGAATCAAATGAGTAAAAGGGACAAAGAGTTATTGAGTGTAAGTTAAGTTTCTCCAAGAGTCAACAAGTGTAGAACATGTTTTTAGTGTCAGAAAAAGATGGAAAAGGTCAAAGTCAGTAACAGTTAATGTGATTGGTTAATTTCATAACATATTTTAATTTTGATCATCTATTTATCACATGATAACTGAGTTTTGGATAAGGTCCAAGTATGAGTAATCCAAATAATATTTTCTTTAATTGAAACAAGTATCTAAGGGATTACCTAATAAGGAAATGTTGCATGGTGACTTGCAATATGCGAATGGAAAATATTTTGTAATCACGCAAAGACAATGGAAAAGAAAACAAGTAAGTGCGTGATCAGTACGGAGAAATTGATTATATATATTTGTGAAGTTGTATGAAGAGGGAGTCGGTGAATAAACGTTCGAAAGCTCCAAACTGCTGTCGTCATTCCACACTATAACACTTAGCATTGTAGGTTACAGTCACTTTACAAGAGTGTGTGGCCAATTTTTTTACCGCGTAGTTACTTTTTCATAAATTGACAGGGGGCCAACTTACCCGGTCTCCCCTACTTATAGGTTTTTATGACACGATGAGTGTCTTAATTCTCTCTTCGTCGAGGTGCATTCTATTTCGAGAAAGACTGGAACTCACAGTGATGTTAGCTGGTACCTCACGACAACCATGTTTATATTTTAACCGAATATGTTTATCACGAGTGTTGCATCTGAATTTTCTTGATTATTCATTTCATGTGTTCACAGAAAGTTAATTTTCAGATAACTGTTTAGTCTGCAATAAAAATGAGAAATGTAAATCATGCGATTAATTTTCAGAAATCAGATAAATGAATGTGCTCTTAGTTAAAAAGACAAAATCAACTGATAATTTACTGCATTTGGGTTGCAGAAAAAAACAAAAATCTGCAGCCGAATAGAAACATGCAGTTACATATATGTTTCCTGAATTTGACAATTTTTGTTATTTTTGTTATTGCAAAACCTTGTCATTTTAAACTCTTTTTCCAATTGGTCATTGTAAGTGACGTCAAATTCTACAAACATGATGTCTACCACGTTCAAAAAGGACATTCTTTTCTCAAATGAGAGTCAAAGAAGTTACATTGTAAAGTTTAATACCAGTGGCGAATTTAGGGGGATGTCAGTGGGGGTCCT
>NW_019775564.1:155532-236124 GCF_001039355.2 Lingula anatina | reverse complement strand
TTCTTTTTTCAAAAGAGAGGCAAAAAAATTTCATTTTAAAATTTTAAACCAGGGGGGATTTGGGGGGATGTCAGTGGGGGGCCCTACCCCCCCCCCCCCCCCCCCCACACACACACACACACACACACACATCTTCGATTTCTGAAAAACAATTACACCAACAATCCCCTCTTGAAATTAGAATTTTGACTAGCTGAATCATAGTATAAACTGTACCAAATGGCACCGTTCGCTTTTTGAAATACCAAAATTTTTAGGGGCCCTTCAGTAGGCCCAGACCCCACGCTAAGGGTATGGGGGGGCGAGGATCGGCTTCGCATCCGCTGCCTGTCATTCCTAAAAACCAGACCCACTTCAAATAATCCTGGATCCGCCCCTGAATTCCATACTAAACTAGAAAAGCACTCCGAGAGCGCAGACCTCATCCAAGGCAACTATATTTGATTATTATTGATTATTGATTGATTGTTAATCCGGATCACCACCAAAAACTAATCACTTCTAAGTTAACCCATTTCTGACATACCCTGAAAATTTCATCAAAATCGGTCCATAACTTTTTGAGTTATGTTGATGACAAACAAACAAACAAACAAACAGACAGACAGACAGACAGACAGGGGTGAAAACATAACCTCCTTGGCGGAGGTAACTACAAAGTACATATACATTTAATAAATACTCTCTCGCGTACGCACTCGCATGCAAGAACAATAAAGTCACCGACATCCGCCGCCTCACAGNGCAACCCTGGTGTGAATTCCTGCAGCAAGAAGCTTTCCCTGAACAGTAACTTCGCTAATCCCAACCGCCAAATTACGCGACCACTGCAAAGCTAATTAGCAGCACGATTCAAATTCCAAAACCCTTGACGGTACAATAAGACCCCTGTCGTCCCTGGCACTAATTTTCTCCAGGTGGCCACTTCTTGTTGACTTATGGGCACCACCGATGTCCCCCATGTTTGCAAACCCTGTATACAGTCTGGCAAGACACACCATATTTGACGGCTATCTGATTGCCACCTGTACTCACCTCCCTCAGAGAAATACTTCCTTTTTTTCTTCATTGGCTCCCTTGCCTTCACCATGGTAGCAAGAAGTTGACCACCAGAAAGACGTCTAAGCTTCGATGACACCCTTTATAGTACACATGAACTGATGTTATAAAGTAAAACCAATGGCCATACTTCTGACCATACATGTAATTCTATTTTCCTCTCTTTTTTCTTCTCTAACGGTGTGATCTGTTGTATTGTTTTCATTTTTATTTATGTATTTATTTTATTTATTTATTATTATTATTATTATTATTATTATTATTAATGAACTGATAGGCCTCAATGACATGGGGTTTACTTAACTGTACTATTCCTTTTAGGGATAATGACATTAATTCCCTGGAACTTACCACCAAACTTGCGAGTAAATTCGGTCGACAGTGAGGACACAGAAGGAGTGCACTACTACGCCGAACAGGCCTCAATCCAGGACTGCCTCTACCGTACCATGTATGAGTTCAAATACGTCGTGTTCGTCGATACAGACGAGTTCATCGTGCCAAGGAAACAAAACGACTTATATAATATGTTAGAAAGCTTACCGCAGGACCGTGCTGGGTATGCATTCCTCAAGAAAGAGTTCATAATAAGTGTAGCGAGTTTTGACACATATCCTGCGGTGAAGGGAGAATTGGACGCGAGGCTGCTACGCTATCGTCCAGCTTGTCTCTTAACTTCACGACGCTCTCGACAGGTCCATTCGTTCGGAAAAAGATGTTGTCTCAAAACTATAGTTAGACCAGAGAAAACATGGATGATGGGTATTCACTGGATCGGACGCGCCACGCAAAAAACACTTAAGGTTGATCGACGCATAGGGTCGCTGCATCACTTTAGACAACACTTAAAATGGAGTAGAATTGTAACGGATACCTCGATGTTTAGATTCGGCGAAAAGATACTAGAAAACATTGACAGGGCAGTTCAGTATGTGAGGCGTACAACTTGAGTCTTTTCTGACAGTAAATGACGCTGTGGTTAGTTTCTCATTTTGTCACCCTCATAACGCACAGGACGGTAAACAAAACCCCTTCGAGTCCATTGTAAGATGGACATCAAAAAGTTAAGCAGCGATGACATGATGAACGCCATGGACAATATATAATATGTTTGATTAATTATACCAAATGACAGTCCTCAGCTAGTTTATGTTAATTGACAGAGAGATACAACACTTCCAGTGATAACGTCAATCAACATGGTCGAATGGTATTTCAATGTTATTTACCAATATTGGATTTGATATAGTTTGTTTATGAATAAATGTGTTGGGTAATTACAAAAACGATTGAATAAGCTGCTGGTGAGGCTGGGTGAAGAGAAGCGAACTAAATTTGATTAATCTGTCAAAACACACAATGTCAAAGAATATATATGTCACTCTCCATCCCCAAACTGAAGTAAATTCTAAATACAAGAGTTATAACTAAAGGGTAAGCGTGGCAGTCTATAAAAGAAAACGCAGGGTACAAAGGTTGGCAATATAATGTCATACATTTGTTTAATAAGTGGGCAAGTGTGGAACAAATCTGCAAAGTCCGTTTAAAATACTGGTTGTTAGTTTCACAGCAGGTCTAATCTGATTGTTTTTTCTAATTAATATAAATAATTTCAATGATTGATTAACACCATATTGTACAGTCATGTTTAAGTCATCTACACAGGAAACGATAATGGTATCTTCCAATTCCAATGAATACAGTTTTTTTCCGACTGCATAGCTTTGCAGGGAGAGGTCCTGTGACCTTGACACTGTGACCTTGACACGGTACCCTCAAGGCGGATTGCATGGCAATCCAACTCTAAACCGCGATCACGGCATTAATATTTGTATTTCGAAACACATTTAATATTCTTGCAATGGTTGTACAGACCTGAAAAAATAGAGATGAATGTGTGTGAAACAATTCACTGCGTATATTTAAAGCCAGACCAAACAAAACAGTTCAATACTTTATAACCAGCATCACCATGCAGCTGTAATATTGAAATATGGATAGAAAACATCATTTCAGTCGCTAATACATTGAATAGAGACGAAGACGGAAAAGTTTCACTGTATGATGATTTTTTCTTTGCCCCTTAATTTAATCCCTGCAAGTTTTTAGGTACAGCATACATCCCAGTAAATACAAAACAACCCTTATACTCAATAAGATACATGAATCTTTCTGAAATTTTCTGACTTTGTTCAAAACATATTTAAAATACTTGTGAAAAAACTTCAACAAATATGGTAAAATAAATAAACGTGCAAATTTTATTTTTTACTTTTATTCGAGAAAAACAAGTCTCATCTTAAAATTCCTGCTTTTTTCGGATATGACAAAACAAAAAGTCGTCTCGAAAATAGTCATATATTTGAACATTTCGAATTACCAGTTCTGTCGCACTCTATAAAAACAATTATCATAATCCATTATTATAACTCGAAAACTTTGCCTTCTTCGCTTTCACAGCTTCATGTATTTCTGTTTGCCATAGTCATGCTCAAGTTTATTTATTTTTTTTTATTATAATTATTTATTTATTTTATTTTATTTTATTTTATTTTATTTAATTATTTATTTTATTTTTTTTTTGCTCAACAAGATCAGCTGGGAGGTGAATAAAAACCTTTTAGTGTCGCCCCCTTTAATGTGACTCCTGCGTAACTATGCCCTACTGGTAAACTATACTTTATAGTACCCG
This sequence comes from Lingula anatina, assembly GCF_001039355.2. The sequence goes on along the minus strand of NW_019775564.1, from coordinate 232,373 downwards.
GGCTCATTTCGCTCTTTAGTTAAGCTTGCATAGCCGGCTATAATTATACAGCTGCTTTCGTTAAACCTATTTTGCGATATTGGGTTAAGAGCCTTTTAAGAATGTACAAGGTATATACCGGCCTTAATACATGTATTACACTTGAAAGGAAAGGGGGTGGTTGTCTCATTGTTTAGAAAAACACGTTTAAAGAAAAAAAAGCTCATATAAGTTAATAATTCATACTTTTATACATCCACCCTGGTAATGTTACATATAAGCAAGTAAAGAGGAAGGACACACAAAGAACGCGATTTATTCGTCACCCAACGTTAAGTACATGTACACCATAATGTATGAAAAGTGAAGTGCGTTAAAGGTACATTTGAACTGGGACATGGATTCCCAGTAACATATATGAACAACTCCTTTAAGATTCTTGTACGAATCAAATGAAGTTGACAATCATACCAAGGCATGAACTGAATTAAACACTCGTTCAGCCATGAATAACTTTAAACTACACCTTCCTTAATTTTTTGGTTGTAAAACCTACTCAGCTGACCAACTTATATGTCACGTTCATATATAACATAGGAAGCAAGCAGCAAAAACCAGTTCAAATATCATCTTTCGGGTAATATGAAAGGAATTATTTTGGTATTCCTCTAAGTTACCATATTATTTGAAACCGTGTGGTGACATATATAAACCACGAAGTACCCAAAATTGAGTCCATATGCATCTTTAAAATCCAACAAAGCCCCTGCCCCAAAACAAGGCTTGATATGCCAAGCTTAGCCTGTTTCCTTTTTCAACTGCCTCAGTTAGTCCGCGGATCATCTTTTCTGAATGCACTCTTACTTTCCATGCACCTGGTGATAATCCAGAGCCCAAAGAACACCAAAATTCAGCAAGCGTGGAAACAGCCGTCCCAATTATTTCTTAATTGCCCAATACAATATAATGTGGTCACGCAATTGATTTCTATAGATCATTAATAAACGTACAGCTGAGAGAAAATATGCAGGTACAAAAATGTACCAAATCCATATGTCGTCATCCTCATAGCAAAGATCAAATAAAAAGCACTGTCCAAAAACCGACTGGACTAAATTATTTACATATGTTACATTGTACCTAGAACACTTCAAGGTACACATGATAATCACCATCCCCTTCCCCACGTTCATTGTGATCAGGTTCTCCACCAACTTCCGTGTTGACTCTCACTGTCTCCTCTATTTGTGTTACAATAGAGGTGAAGTCTGGTCGCTCCTCTGGCTCCCATGACCAGCACTTCAGCATTAGCTGGTACCTGGAATAGAAGAAATGACAGGGTAGGAACAAAATGGATTCAATCAAGACAGCAAAAACGGAATCCCAATAGTTTGGACCGATATTAGAAATTGCTACCCTGTAAATAAAACGAATGTGCTTCTCTAAACTGTGGTGCTTCTTTTACTCCCTCTTCTTTGCTCCCTATATATGAAGTTTTGGCTTATGGCCGTGTGACCCCCTTTTCCGAGATCCGCCTGGGTAGTATACTATCTGTAGTATGTATACTGTACGTAACTAAATGCACAGTTAGGTGCATGTGCAACTAGCACTGTTAAGCACCGATACAGGCACATTCAGCAGGGAGAAGCATGCAAAATTGGCATCAAAGAAGAGAATTGAGAAATTCAGACACTCTTATGATAACATTAAATATACTGACACCGTATTAGAAATAACGGCCTTATACCTATATCTAAGACTTATATGTCAGACCACAAATGTGTACATACTAATTGTAGATGTATATACCCGCAGGCTTGATGTAAGTCATGACTTACACTTGCTGAGGACAGTAGTCGGGTTGGTCCAATCTTCTTTCAAGTNAAGGACACACAAAGAACGCGATTTATTCGTCACCCAACGTTAAGTACATGTACACCATAATGTATGAAAAGTGAAGTGCGTTAAAGGTACATTTGAACTGGGACATGGATTCCCAGTAACATATATGAACAACTCCTTTAAGATTCTTGTACGAATCAAATGAAGTTGACAATCATACCAAGGCATGAACTGAATTAAACACTCGTTCAGCCATGAATAACTTTAAACTACACCTTCCTTAATTTTTTGGTTGTAAAACCTACTCAGCTGACCAACTTATATGTCACGTTCATATATAACATAGGAAGCAAGCAGCAAAAACCAGTTCAAATATCATCTTTCGGGTAATATGAAAGGAATTATTTTGGTATTCCTCTAAGTTACCATATTATTTGAAACCGTGTGGTGACATATATAAACCACGAAGTACCCAAAATTGAGTCCATATGCATCTTTAAAATCCAACAAAGCCCCTGCCCCAAAACAAGGCTTGATATGCCAAGCTTAGCCTGTTTCCTTTTTCAACTGCCTCAGTTAGTCCGCGGATCATCTTTTCTGAATGCACTCTTACTTTCCATGCACCTGGTGATAATCCAGAGCCCAAAGAACACCAAAATTCAGCAAGCGTGGAAACAGCCGTCCCAATTATTTCTTAATTGCCCAATACAATATAATGTGGTCACGCAATTGATTTCTATAGATCATTAATAAACGTACAGCTGAGAGAAAATATGCAGGTACAAAAATGTACCAAATCCATATGTCGTCATCCTCATAGCAAAGATCAAATAAAAAGCACTGTCCAAAAACCGACTGGACTAAATTATTTACATATGTTACATTGTACCTAGAACACTTCAAGGTACACATGATAATCACCATCCCCTTCCCCACGTTCATTGTGATCAGGTTCTCCACCAACTTCCGTGTTGACTCTCACTGTCTCCTCTATTTGTGTTACAATAGAGGTGAAGTCTGGTCGCTCCTCTGGCTCCCATGACCAGCACTTCAGCATTAGCTGGTACCTGGAATAGAAGAAATGACAGGGTAGGAACAAAATGGATTCAATCAAGACAGCAAAAACGGAATCCCAATAGTTTGGACCGATATTAGAAATTGCTACCCTGTAAATAAAACGAATGTGCTTCTCTAAACTGTGGTGCTTCTTTTACTCCCTCTTCTTTGCTCCCTATATATGAAGTTTTGGCTTATGGCCGTGTGACCCCCTTTTCCGAGATCCGCCTGGGTAGTATACTATCTGTAGTATGTATACTGTACGTAACTAAATGCACAGTTAGGTGCATGTGCAACTAGCACTGTTAAGCACCGATACAGGCACATTCAGCAGGGAGAAGCATGCAAAATTGGCATCAAAGAAGAGAATTGAGAAATTCAGACACTCTTATGATAACATTAAATATACTGACACCGTATTAGAAATAACGGCCTTATACCTATATCTAAGACTTATATGTCAGACCACAAATGTGTACATACTAATTGTAGATGTATATACCCGCAGGCTTGATGTAAGTCATGACTTACACTTGCTGAGGACAGTAGTCGGGTTGGTCCAATCTTCTTTCAAGTTTAAGGAACTGTAGAACATCCCATCCATCCACACCAGGATACGGTACCTTACCGCGAGTGAACAGTTCCCAAAGTAGTACGCCGTAAGACCACTGTTGACAACAGAAATATTTATATAATGATAATAATAACCTTACCGAAAATGAACAGTTTCCCAAGTAGTACGTCATAGGACCACTGTAGACAATAGACATATTTATATAATGATAAAAAATATTGAAAAAAGGATGGTTTGACATTTATAGTCTATATCTCCTAAAGTAACACACAAATCAAACATTACTATAATTTGTATGGACGATAGGAAATTTTTTAATAATGTCAAAAGTCGGAACGGCTTTTGCATGGCTATTATGGGCATCATATTTTGATGCTTTACCCTCAGGGGTACGTTAATTGAAAGTTGTGTTTTCCAGAGAAACAAATAAAAAGAAACAAACATTGTACATCTAAAACACGAGAAAGCTAGAGGGGACATTCCTTGATTATTACATGACATCTCAAAATAGTTGTTTTCTTTTAATTTTTATTTTCTTATTGATATATCTATCAATCATTTTAAATTTAAAAAAAATTATTTTTTGTTCATGGAGCTTATTGATTTTAAAATCTAAACTGCACTACCGTATAACGATGGGCAAAGCAGTAAATTCCGAAGTAAAACTTAATGTAACCCCATGGCCATACCACATCGGATCTAAAAGTGTAAACGTTCCTTTCCATGGACTCTGGCGCCATCCATTTCACCGGCAACTTGGCCTGCTTGTCTCTGGAGCTGTAATATTCCGTAGTGTACACGTCGCGAGTCAGTCCAAAATCGGCCACTTTGGCGAGCAGCTGGTCATCTAGCCTGAAAACATAGCACAGCTGAGTTAGTTTTTTATCACCAATGATTACCATACAATTGTCAACTTTCTCTTCTAGATTTGGTTGATCATTTGCTTGGCTCCACTCGCATATAATAATCATAAATACTATTTAATATATTCAAAGTGATAGAGACTAGAGTATATATATATTTATTGACCTTATAACACTCAAAGTTTGACAATCTCAACGGAAAGGCGATTTCCCCCGTTTTGCCTATGGAAACACCTCTTCCTCTAAAATCCGGCCCCCTCAAAGCAAAAAAAAAGGTATTGTGTAATCTACCCTGTCATCTGTTCTGTTATCTGTCCAATTGGGACAGAGAATATTACCCACATGCAGTTTCTAGCAGCTAAATCCCGATGGACAAATTTGTTCTCAGCAAGGTATTCCATCCCCCGGGCTACGTCCAAACCAAACTGCAGCAGCTGTATTCCTGTAGGTGCCTAACGTAACATAATATACGTACATGCTGTCAATAGTATGAATAAACAATACGTTATAATATGCTTTAAATTGCAATAAACTCAGGATCGTACCAGCGATTTCAGTATGTCTGAATTTATTTCTAAACAGTAATATTACTTTATCTTCTGATCTTAAAAAATTACTTTTCCCAAACTCACAACATTTCTTACGCACATTCTTGGGATTCTCGATGTAATTTTTGAGATCTCCATTGGCCATGTACGGTAATATAATCATGGGGTTGCCGTCAACTTCGAAGCATATCCCGAGTATTGTCAACACGTGATCATGGCGGAATGACGTCATCAGAGCTCCTTCTCTGAGGAATTCATCTAGGTGCTGAATATCTGCGCCCTTTCCTGCAGGAAATGTGTCGTTCATATATTAAATGCGCTTGTGCAGAGATGGATTGTTTGCGAAATTTCTGTATGGGGGTGGGAAGTGTCAATACTGCTTTCAGTATGTATTGATTTAAGGACAATTATCAATAACACTGTGAATATAAGTTTTGGCATAGACATGTTTTCTTATAAAAATAGACAACATATAATTGCACAAGTATTTTAAACATATATCCAATCGTTGATCCTTTTCATGTATTAAGTGAGTGCAAGATAACGATTTAACACCTTTCAGTATGTACCTTGAAACGTTTTCACGGCTACTTTTGAAGGGTTGTAATGTTCGCTGTCTTCGTAAACTGCTTCAAATACACAACCGAAGTGCCCTGAAACAAACAAATAAACGTTATTAGTATATAAACATTTGTTACTCCCTCTCCAGTATATGTTTATTCTATTATTGTTTTATAAAATATACTAACCAGACCGCCATAAAAGCACTGTGTACGTGACAATAGCTTTGATCGCGGGCATATGCTGAAGCACAAGTCTTGTCGCATTAACGGGGGAATAAGTTAAGATCCCAGAGTGAGTTTTCAATACACAATAACATTTTTGTAACTCGATGGTCATTTACGTACCTGTGCCAATTAACTTCCCAATTTTAATCCGGTCTCTGCTTATTAGTACAGGCTTTAGAACAACCTTTAAGTCGCCATCTTTTACCAGCATCAAGGCGTCCTCTATAGTGTTGATAACACGCGGTGGTGTGAACTGACTGCTTAAACCGACGTACTCCGTGTCATTGGCGCCTTTGTGATTGGTGGTAGCGCGTTTTGCACGTCTTTTATAGAGTATGACTCCGGTAACGATTCCAATGACAGATAAAGCAACAATAGGAACAATTAGCCCTGCTACCCAACCATAGTTGACTGGAGGATGATCTGTCGTAGGATCCCCATAGTTTAGATATCCCACTTGGTACTCTAAATTACCCATATGTATCTGAAGAGAATAATGCATTCCAATTACACACAATACTGTATTATGTGGAAAAAGTTGACAGTGACTACCAGCAAAGCATTTGCAGGACTTAACTTTAATGACTTATGTAAAAGTAATTAAATAATGAGTAACCTAGCAAGGCAACTTAATATGCATTTTACTTAGAGAGTTGTGTTCTTCAAGTCTTCATTTAATTAATTAATGCAGTTTTGATAGAGCAGTGTTGTTTACGCTGGCGATTAGACGACAGACACCCTGTTTCATTCATAAAAATACATATAAAACAAATAACAAATCAAGCTTTATCATGGAATGGAATGGAATACTTACAGTTACCAGTTTATCTCCGTAGTCAAAATGTGGCGGTGAGCAGACGAGAACACTGGGGGCCAAACCTGTGACGTCACAGTTATGGCCACCAATCAGAACAGTCACATCTGCTTCACTTGCAGCAAGGTTAAGATAATGTCCCTGTTGAACGATTGAACGAAGATGAGTTTTATGCAAATATGTTATAATCGCATCATATAAGGAGTTCTAACTGTGATTAAATGGGTTCAGGAATTATGCATTGATTGTACAGACTCGACATTTATGAATATGGAATATTTCAATGTCAAAGGTATGCCTACATACTGTGCATTCTTTTTAACACATATCTTACATCAGATAAGTGAATAGAGAAGTTTGAAGTCAGGTGTGTGGCTACCACTAAACTGACTCCCAAGACTGTAAGACTGCTGCAGTGCACAATTTGCAGATTTAACCGGGTAGTGCTCTTTGGGTTGGTCATAGCTTGGCCATAATTAATTATGGTTAAATAGGTTTAGGAATTAGGCACTGATTGTAAGAAACTCCTGTATGTTTTGAAATATATCAATGTTTATCATGTTCCATTAATTTATGTTTACATTTATGTTTTTTATTTTATTCTATTTTATTCTATTTTTGTTGTTTTTTTCTTGAACAGAGATTGACTCACACGTATTACGAAGCTAGTGTTACTTTGATATTTCACACTAGAACCGTCGCTGGTCAAATTCTGGAACAACGGATCCACAACATATTGAATAGAAGAAGTGATGTTTGTTAAATTCTGCACTGCTGCCACTCCGTCCATTATAAAGCCAATCTTCGCGATAGTATTGGTGTCCGACTGTCTCTTCAGGCGCAATGAACCTGTAGTGTCTGGTATCGTTGAATGAATCCCCTTAGGCGCTCTTGGCGATGGGCATGTTAATGTGGTGCTGGATATTTCTGGTATATGGAGACAATCCTGACAGAAAGGCGAAATCAATAAGTAGATGTCATGGTGAGAAATTGGAAAAGGTGCATTATATGCAATTCAACCAAAAATAAACCAGGGTGGAATAATTTACATCATGTCGGTATACAGTAGGGAAACAGCTTGGCATGTACAGGTGATCACAATACACTCTCTGATAAATAAAGGACCAGCACATTACCTTAAGCACATTTACACACACTTACCACCACTTACCAGTGCCCAAGAACCCCTATAGATAGCAACAGAATGAGCTAAAAAGGAAAAAAAATCCCTAAAGTATGTGAGTACTGCCTTCCCCTCACCGTTGTTTGGGACTTTTCCTTCCCGTTCCTCACAAACATCTTTGGCTGCTGAATTGAGTCAAAATGCTTCCCAGTGACTGTCAACATCCGACCTCCGCTAAATAAAATTTATAAAAGACTGTGACTATAACATCACCGTAGTAATATCTAAATACTCCATATTTGAAATTGATATTTTTGCTCGAAAGGCACTCCTTACAATAAAAAAAAATTACCATTATAGACGTGCTGTCAGCTACTCTTCTTATCACATGCGGGCAATTGTGTAAGTTACCTTACAAAGCTGGTTAGTGGCATTATCTTCTCCACAATAGGGTCCTCAGTGTATGTGAAGGGGCCCTGGTCCAGCATTCTTACACTGCCGTCAAAGAACATCTTGACAGAGGTCACGACCTTTGGCCTACTGACCCCTGGAGTGGTACAAATGGTGGAATGGCTTCCGATGTTACTTCTGGAAATATAAAAAAAATATGTTTCTTTTTAAACAATTCTACTGTCTCAGTGACAACTAAAATAGATTAAATTACCAGGTCTTACAACTTCTTCGTGTTTTTCATTGTTTAAAATGCTATTAAGGCAGTTGGTAATTATTAAAATAAAAATTAAAGCAATGCTCATGCGGTCCTGTCTAACAAACAGCAGTATTTCAATTTTAAAAGATTAACCAAATGAACAATATATTATGGAAGAAGTGATTGCTATTTTAGGAAACTATGTCAAATGTTGTGGTTTTTCTTTGGTCAAGTAACGTTCTAAAACAAATTTAAGACAAAAATTGTAATCGTTTAACGCCTACAATCTACGACGTATCCTCACCTGTCTATAACACAAGGCAACATTTCCTCGCCAAGGGTTAGGCTGATATTGTCCAGGTTGCCAGCATTGAGATCTTTCCCTCTCACGGTCAGCCTGGTGCCTCCAGACATGGGGCCTTTAATTGGGAATACTGCCTCCAGCTTGGGGTCCTGAAAGGGATAATTGAATGGATTTTTTTTCGGGAAAAGTGCCAAAAAAGGATTTCTCTGAAGTTAACGACGATTTGGAACTTATAACATTGCTATGTTTTGTTTTCAGATCTCAAATAAATAGCCGTTATCCTTTTAAAAATACACTTGAAATTGTATATAATTTTATCACACCATAATCAGTTATGAATTGGCAAAATATTATCAAACTACCACAACTATTTCTCTAAACACATCCCCATGAAGACCAGTGATGTGAATAAAGTTGTATTCCAAAACACATGTGCACCATATAACTGAACTGTTGGGAGTACCTGTATACCCTGCCTGTAACTCCATAGTTCAATGACTATCAGTGGTGTGGTGATAGTTGTCTTTAAAAAAGTACTCACCACATATCTGAACATCTGGGAGTAGCGGTATACTTTTTCTAAACCCTGGACCTGTACTTCTATGGAACCGTTCCTGGCCAACCTGCCTGGAGCTTCTGCTGCTGTACACACAATTCTAAAACCGTGCAGACATGATTTTAGGAAATAAATTATGGAAGAAATGCTACATGGCCATAACAGCTTACAAAGTCTACTGGACACATAGGGCAGAAAAATGCCAAGAAAATTTGGATTTATGATTGAGATGGAAAAATAACTTCCTGTAAGTGAAATCTTACACTTGTATCAGTTACAATAGTAATTTAATCTATATACCCAACGATATCCAAGCAATCAATAATAAATTGGCATATAAATGTTAAATATTTTTTCTTTAACTGGAGTAAATTTTAGACAACAATACCCATAGTCATGGGAATTGGAAAGGTTCACACACAATTGCCAATGCCAACATACTTTTAAAGTTCTCTCTGTTCCTTACCTCCTTGAAACCACATAATCTTCTACAACAGGTGTACAGATCACCCCAGCTAGTCTAACAATGGGTATACTGGCACCAGAGGTGCCTAAATTGGTGCCATTGATGGTAATCTTGGTGTGACCTTCAACTGGGGCACTCAAGGGTGAAACCTAACAGATAATGGTTTAACTTTAAGCTGTTGTCATATTCTCAGATAAATATACTTCTTAATCTTTCATCGTGGCCTAACAGTTTGTGAAACACAAAAAATGTAACGTTTGTTTTAGCTGTGGCTACCATACTGATAAGCATATCCATGTGACACTTAAAAATTAAGATAATCACTATATATTTTTTAATCTTAACATAAAACAGACTGACTTGTGACAAGGACATCACATTTACAATATATTACAGTTCTAACCCAGTTAAGGATAACATTAGGGCAAGTGCTCTCAGCTGGTACACTGCATGTTGGGCGATACTTGCACGTCCCTCCACAGAAAGCACAGCCAAATTTTGCATCCACAGCACCAATACATGTGCCACATGTGCTCCCCATGATGTCACACTTGTACAGGGTGGCTGAAATAACAGTAACATCATGGTGATGTTATTATGTACCATAATTATCAAAATGCGTATGACAAACATTGCCCAACAATGTTACTCTTGTGTTGTACATACACTGTAGTTGTACCCATAAAAATAATTAACAGTAATACCAGTAAACTACCAAAAAACACTTGACTTGGTTACTGAAATAAAAGTAGCATTATCGTGAAGAAATGGTATACCGAAATATATATCACAGACACTGCCCAACAATGTTACACTTGTGATGTACATAGCTGTAACCATAAAATGAATTATCAGTAATACCAGAAAACTGTCAATGAAAAGATAGACTTGCAACATATCTTCGCATGTGAAATTACATACTTCTGACCGTCTTCTGAGCGACAGGTGGTATGATTCTTTCTGAGAAGGCAAAATAATACATTAAAGCGTTTACACATTCCAAGCCTTTACATTTATTAAACACATTTAGTTTTAGTTAAAAAAGGAAGTACAACTGATTTGGTACACAATACATACCACTGACTTCAGAGCCGGTGGGTTGATCTATCACATGGTTATTATTCCAGATTACTTGGATTTGGTGTTTCTCCTGGCCTGTGATGGCTGTATATCCATACTGGCATAATGAACGGAAAACCCCGTTAAATACAACCAAACATCTGCTTTAACAATTACGACTATAATCAACAAACAAAAATCAAGGAGATCAAATTGCAGACCAACTGTCTTTATCTTTTCTGCATTATCTTCTCACTATAAATATTAGTTCTTAATATTTATATACTTAGAGTTAGTTTCAGGATACTGACTGTCTTCGGGAAAAGAAACATCTTTCTATTTAATAACATGTTTTTTGTTTTCTGATATCTACTCACAGCGTGGCCCTGACAGTCTATGGCACTATCATTCTGTCTGATAGCTGGGACTGTGTTAGTGCCTATCTTACATTGATAACCACCTTGGCCAGCCTGGAATAACATTGGAGAAAGTTGAGAATAACCAAAATGATTGCAGAGCACAGCAAAATGTAAAACTTCATAAAAAAAAACTATTTGGAGTGGGAATGTCTGGTTTATGTCAGTCTTTTTATTGAAACTGATTTAGAAATGAATCATTGCTTTATTGTAATAATGCGTAACCACAATTTATGTTCCCATGATGGTAAGGTTCTCTATCGCAAATAATAAAAAATCATACTTCGTGGAATGTATTCCTACGTGTACATATAAGGAACGGTAGCATAATTAAGAACCACATTTAAGTGAATTTTTACCTGTGGCACAGGTAGGTTCTTCCCACTTAATGAGATGACTTTGGTGACCCCAGCAGATAACAGGACGTCCTGTACACGTGTCAGGAGCTGGGGACACAGGGTGGGACCTTTAATGCCTACATGGACATGACTCTAAAATAGAGGAAAGAAGACAGCATTATTTCTTATTCGCAAATATGTTTCTGTTCTTGAAAACAGAAATTACAGATTGCGCGTAAATAAATGGACATTTAATATTAGTTTTAGTAGCGTTTCACTTGTCACACACATGGAAAACTGCATGAGTGACCAGCATTATCTGGTTTTATCTCGGTTTTGAGTAAAAAGGGTATACAAAGAGAAATGAAAAATGAAATGAACGTACTTTTTGTCCAGGTATCACCCTTCCACTAGGACTACAGGTATTACTGGCGTGGGTGCATGAGTTGGCATATATACACCAGTCGCAGGCCCAACTACTACTGGTACATGACACACACCTACAGTAATAATACATACATACATACATACACGTGTTTGCATATCCGCAGGGTGTTTTGAATAATGTTTCTCAAAATTAATGTTCATAAAGACAGACCTTGTTCAGATATAGATACAGATATACATCATATACTGAAAATGATCAAATAATGTGATACCTTTCACTAAATTTCCTTTGATAGCAGATCATTGAGAGGCTTCTTAGTGGATCTGATAGGATGTAGAGCTATAAACACAATGAAAACTAGTTACCCGGAGTGTGCGCCGCAGTCAAAATATGTGAAGTTGGTGGTTAAAAACTTAACTCCAGTCGTTACAGATTTGATAAATAAGGGAACTTTTATGTGATCTGAAATGGAAAGTTTTTTTTTTTCTTAATAAATATGTCATAGGAAAAAATAAAGTTTAACAGCTGTATCAAATTTATATCCGGCAGTACGATGTCTTTAAATTTCTTTACTACAACACAAAATTAAATGATAAATTAATTATACTAAAAACATAATATTATAATTAATGAAGACATATAGCACAATATACTCCAAAATACCTGTGCACGTTTAAGGACTGCATTAAAAATAATATTTATTGTATATTAGGCAGTAACGCTGTCGATCTTACTACCAGTTACATTGTGTTATTTTTAGTGCGGTTTTTAGTATGCAACATGTATATGAACAAAAACCTTACCGTCTCCAGTTGGTATAGTAGGTAAGGTGGCGGGTGTGTCACATGTCACCAAGTTCCCCCGCGTGACTGTGGCAGTGACAGCTGTGGTATCAAATACACACTGGTAGGACTGGCCTGGGGGTAGGAGGCTTACTGATATGTTCACCTAAAATACGAATGGACTCAACAGTGACTCTCTTTAGATGGTAGTTATTTTGCTACTAAGGGATACATATATCAAACTGACGATTGCATTCAGTCGCGTTTACTATAATATGGTTCTCATACCGATGCATTCCTGTGTATGACGTTGTTTAGCGGTCATTTGATTGGTCACAACACCGTTTGCACGGGTAATTCAGTTAATGAGGGACACAAAACGTACAAGATTTACAGCACTCACTTACGCACAGATGTACATATGTACAGTGAAGCAAGTGTGGCAAAACAGTGAATCTCTATTACTAAATGTTGTTCTATTCTGGACTATGCCAACTTTATTCGATCGATGGATGGAGACACAAAGATTGTTGGTAACAATGTCCAGTGAAATAAAAACTGATTATATGAAATAATCCGATGTGTAAACCCACTGTTGGTACCTGTGTGGGTCTGGCAAGAGGTGTGTTTGATGGTGAAATGGTATTGATCTTGGTACATTGTCCATTATCAAAGGGAAGCCATCTTTCAATGCTATCTGCATTTGAGCACTGACTTTTTCTGCTACATCTAGAAAGTAAAACACGTGGATCAGGTGGTTTAATTCTTAAATTAAGAGACTGGTTGTAATCTGGCCTACAATAACATAGCACGCTGCCAAATAACATTTAAGGAGATAAAAAAGAGGATGTATGTAGTTTTTCAGTCACACTATCAGTGTTAGCATTTAAGATGATCTGTGGCGGAACGGGCAAGACAGTAAAGAAAACATATGGCCACTTAATGCAAAACTAGTGTAGAGTCATTTCATTGCAACCTTCACCAGGCAAAGAACGATTCTTAATATAAAAATGCACCAAGAAGCAAAGAAGCAGTACATTTGGTATAAACATCCCCATTTATATTATCTGCCGAACAACCCCAAGTTTGTAAAACAAATAAACTTTACTTTAAATATGGTCAAATAACATTCTTAACCGTTTCCCGAACTTGTAAAACAGCGAAGAGGGTTTATTACCATCAGGTATGCAACAATAAGCGTTCAATTGCGGGCGTATCTTATTATATTCTTACTTGTTTTCCAGACTGCACCACCCACAGAACGGATCTCTTGATGCCAGACACTCATCACAACTACTGTAACTACCACAGTCTTCTACCTTCAACTTACTGACCTGGAAATTATTTGATATACAGGTTAACATGATATTTTGGTCTCATTATAATTAAGCCCTGCACTAATACTTAGATACATGTAGTCTGTATATCAATATTCAAATGTTCGACTTTCCTGTTTTCATATCTGCGTTTTCGAATTCAAGACATGGTTAAGCAATCAGAAATTACAAGATTTAGTGAGTTTGGGTTGATTTTCCATTATCTTCCCTGAGTCGTTAATGATACCAGCTAGATAGAACTCACCTTATATTTGGTCATAATATACATGTGCTCTCCTGTACCGTCTAACTGTATATCTTTAACCTGATCGCTTGACACTTGCACCGATGCATATTCCAAAGCAGATGTATTAGACTGGATTAATATCTGAAAATATTATTAACGGTAAACAATTTCACGAAAGTCTTTTTAGATGTGGTGATATATATGCAACGGATGTTTAAAAAACTTAAGTTTGAACAAAGAGTGCGAAGAAAAACCGCTGTAGCTAGAATACATTTGAGAAACCTCTTTAGCCATTTCATACAAGGACTAACATGAGAGGACTTTCTCTACCTTGATATAAAATACTTATTCATAATCTCGCTTTTAAAATAATACATTCACTCGGTAGATTTTACCATATTTGCATTATTAAACATTCATATTTGCATTATTAAACATTATTCAGCTATGTACTGTTCGCGTAATCAGTAAGAATTAAAACCAACTATTGAATTGTGCGGCACCTTCTTTAGTTGTCCGTCAGCAGTTCCTACAAAAGCTACAGTGTAGCTGGTGGTGGTTGTGGTGGCTACTACTGTCCATGTGGACGACGTGGCTGTCAGAGCAGGGGTTGATGTTGCCGGGGTGGTTGACACCAGGGGAGTATTCCTCCAACCATAGTCATGGTTGCAGTAGCTTGACCCGTAGTTATATGACTGCAGTGGAGGTGAAAGTACTTAATATAGAATGCGTGATGAACGGGAAAAATCCAAGTAGATGAACTGGTTATAGACAGTACACTAAAGCAGGATACATGTTTAAAAGATTTGGAAGAATGTAAGGTAAACTTTACAGAAGTAGTGGAATATATTAAAATGTAAACTTACTGGGAAAGAAACGCAACTTCGTGAACCGCTAAGGAAATGTGTAGCTTCAGTATTTCTATTTCCAGCGAAGCACTGCTCGTATTTGTATTTTATTATCACGTTTATACTCTCCATTGAAAATACACACAAAGTTGAACTAGATCCTCTAACAAAAACACCCACTAGCACATTATCATTTCCCAGTTTGGCTACCGATACTGATTTTGCAAGATTGAACCACACGTTAGGATTGGCCCCTGCACAATGCAAGGGCATTTCGAAGTATGAGTAGTAGTCGGCATCATTCTGGCATATTCGAACTAATCTCGATTCATACTCTGTGCTGGTTAGTGTTGTCTGTTGGTTTGTGATGAAATAACTATAGCCATTCAATGAAAACCCAGCAACGTAATGCACTGGATAAGTACTTCGAACAGTATCGGAGAGGATTATATACGTTCCCATACCAGACAGAGCGTTGTAGTTCGTTAATTCCAGTGTCTGAAGAGATCTGCTACTAACAGCTGCCACCTGCTCCCGAAGTCTACCACTCTCCCCCTGTCCCGTATATGTAGCAGCCACATATAACACGTCCTGGTAGTTGGGCCCCGGTGCTATAAAAGCCACAGTGGAAGCATCAGGAGAATTGGCGGCAACGTAATTTTCCCTAGGGTCAGAACCACGATGTGGAATAACCTGTGATAAATTAGTGACTGGTCGAGACTCACAAGTACCTTGGTATACGCTACCACAAGATATCAGTTTACCCCTAGACTGGTCTACTACTAGGATTTTGTTGTAGTTGTCTGTTGGCGTTCCTTGCGAGCAGGAATAATAAGACCCAGGTGGACTACAGTATGGACTATCCGTGATTGGTCCAGTCGTTACGTTCTGTAACAGTTGCAAGTCACCATCCAGTCGGTGAAGAACATTAACAGCTCCAACATATACGGCCCCAGTGGCGTTATTAATCGCCAGATTGTTGAACTCTAATGTTGTCTGTCCGCTGGGAAAAGAACTGACCACTGTGGAAGTGAAGGCTATATCGAAAAGATGGAATACAGCGGAGAGGAACAGAAATGTTACAAAATCCATTGTCGTCTGGTAATTCTTTATAACAGGTCCTGAAATTGAAAGTCGTTTTTATTTTCAAACAGGAACATACTCGTATATATAAAATTATTTTATATGACACAGACAAAGAGGACGGTGTAATCCGACCTCCATATATACCATACATTTATACAGAAAAAAGTACGCTTTATTGAGCTGGGGGCCAATGCCATAATTAAAGTCGCTTGTTATTGGTATCAAAACAGTTCACTATACCCCAAATCAGTAGTATTTTAATACTTAAAAGTCATACAATGTACACAACGCACCAGGATTGATGATCATATTGAGAAATGTAGGGGGTGCATTGGGCGTCAATTTTAAATAACCAATTACTCCAAAGCCAATTTACAAGTGCACTGTTTATGCTTTTGTGCAATTAAAAAATAATTAAACAATGCACTTAAAACAAGTACATTTCATGTTGATACTTACACGAAGAACTGGAAGACTATACCAACGGGTCTTATTCTGCTTTAGGCGAATGCTCCTACTGCTATCGTTTAACAATCAAAAATCACTTCCTGGTTGAAGAGGTTGACTACTGTACGTTGTAACTTGGCCAAAAATGAGCTCGTTGACGTTGTTATTCTAACAGTGCATACAATCAAATGCGCGGTATTAAGTAGGTCATATATGTGTACCTGTGTAAGGATGAGGTGATGTAAATACATGTGTAAGTTGGGTCGTTTGTACTGTCTGACCACGGGGTCTGCTCGTTGTCTGTTACAAAGTCATTGAATCAGATACTCAAAGTTTGTACCCCTTCCGCCCCTGATGTGTGTGTGTGTGTGTGTGTGTGTGTGTGTGTGTGTTCACTGTCTGACCACAGTGTTTGCTAGTAGTCTGTTACAAAGTTATTAAATCGGAGACTTTATTTTTTGTAAACTATTTAAGCGGTCCCTGTTTTATCAGAGCGCAGATTGTTTGACTCCTTGTTGATTAGATATTGGCTAGATATACATCTAATTACTAACTTATTATTTTCCTGCATTTTAATGCTTATATATTTCTTTCTTTTTTTCTTTCTTTCTTTATTTCTTTCTTTATTTATTTATTTATTTTAAACATAGGCTTATATCGGTCTCTTGACTAATAAAATCATATCTAATCCCTAAATAAAACTTGTCAACGATTTGTAGTATATACTGCTGTGAATGTTAATCTTAAATTTTAGGAGTGATATCGATTTTACAATTTCGTTACTTCATCAGCTCCAGTGGAAATCAACCATAGTGGATTTTAAAATGAAACCATCACCTCATAAACTGTGATATGACAATGTTCATTTTTGCATTGTTTAAACAGATTTTAAAATATCACTGAACGGTTCCCCTCCAATTATCCTAAAAGTTAAAAGCCAGTCAAATAACCATAGCAGCGGGGTAAAGATCAGAAAGACTAGTCATGGACTCAGTCATGTTTTATCTTTTTTTATCGTTTATGAAGTTTTATTTATCCATTCTTTTTGGTGTTGATGAATAAATGATTGTAAAACATTTATGAACAACAACGTCTTCTTCACGTAAACCAGTAAATGCATACAACAGTGGACATTAAGATAATCAGATTTTTACCCCCCCCCCTCGAAACCCCCTCCACCTCCTCATAGATAGGACACAGGACCCCCCCCCCCACCTTTTAACGTCACAGAAACTCTTTTTTGTCCTTCACCCCAAACTATCTCTACGCATTTCCTTTTATTTATCATCACAGATGTTAATTTTTTCTGCCAATTCCAGGTACACCCAAATAAAACAAGGCCAAGTGACACGTAAGAATGCGGTGCCGTTTGTTTCGCGCTTGATTGTGTTAGTTGCGCTGTGTGTTGTAACCAGATAGATGACGAGTCATGCTGGATATTAGAAAGCTTCTTAAACTTATTACAACAAATACAGGAAGAAAAAGAACTATAAAGGTAGCGGTGATTACGACTCTCTTTCTCTCTCAGTGTGCACATATGTGTTGATATGCGTGCCACAATCGAGATACACGTGAACCAGATTAACCCCCTCCCCGTGGAGAGATTCAAATCCAATTTTAAACCACGCGCCTTACTGCCATCTGTTCGGGAAAACATTTTTTTTTTTTTTTTTTTTTTTTTTGCTGCGCTTAAATTTGTTCAATCACATTCGAATATTTTACAAATATTAATAAAAACGACAAGCAAATGATATAGAAAACATAACGTATATTAAAAGAGCCCTGAGTAGATATGCCAATATAAAACAATAAGAGATTCAGAAAAGTCACTTCAAGTGACGAATAAATCTATAGGCTGCAAATAATTTAGATTTCATGTAAGATGACATAAGTTTTGGCTTTGGGTATTTTGAATACGTGATAGTCAATACTGTGAACTTTTCGTTGATTCTAAGCGACAAGAATGATTGCGGTTATTTCCAGTTCTTTTCTATGAAATTTGAAGGACCTTAGAATTCTTACTTCGCATTTGAATGGAAAATGAGTGACTGTTTTTGCATGGAAGAGCATGTATACAGAAAAGAACTCATATTAGCTAATGATTCATGCCATTATCTTTCATCCACCCCATTTATTTAACAGATAAGCAAGCAAAGAAGATGGAAGCTCAAACAAAGCTATTTATTCGTCACCCAATCTTAGGTATGTAACATTTTATTTGTCTTAAGCGACCACCTCTTATTTTACAATGTTGTAAGCGACTTGAATAATACACGTGTGTTCCAGCATGGCGGCTTACAGATTTAGCACGTTTATGTTACATGGTGTCAGAAGTTGAACTTTTCAAGCTATTAGTGAAGCCTTACACATGCCACATAATTTTTAATTGTGCGAGACACTAATTAAAATGGCGTATGCATTCGAGCAACCCAGTTTCGATTGGGAGTCTAAATATTTGTACTTGGAATTTACTCGATTCCGACAGCATGCTGAGCTCGTTTTCAAGGGTCCACTATCACAAACAGATGATAAGATAAGGGCAGGATGGTTAGGCATGTGGATTGGAAAACAAGGGAGAGAAATTTACAAAACATTCACTTGGGAAGAAGATGAAGAAGATAAACCAGAAGCAATATTCGGCAAGCTTGAAAATTATGTAAGACCCAGAAAAAACAAACGTGCACAAAGATTTAATCTCCAGAAAAGGAAGCAGGAGGAGGTGGGACATTTGACAATTTTGTAAAAGACATCAGATTGATTCTTATGGATTGTCAGTACCAAGACGCTGAAGACATTTTAATTGACTGTATAATACGTGGGGTGTACTATCCTCGAGTTCAAGAGAAACTGTTAGAAAAAGGGGAAAGACTTACTCTAGCTCAAGCATTAGAAATAGGTAGACAGTATGAGTCATCCCAGCAACAAATGAAGATTCTAAGACCAGAAGTTGAAGTTTCCGCCATTAATCACAAGTCACATAAGAGTAAGGAAAGCCATGCTAGTAGAAATCCCTCACAAGCCTCTAAGAGACAGGAACACGTACCTTGGAAGCAAAATAACAAGAAATGTGGTCAGTGAAGTTTAGATATTGCAACAGCCCATAGAAACAATACTTGCCCGGCAAAAGGAACCAAATGCAGATATTGTAAGAAACCAAACCATTGGTATTCAGTATGCAGAAAACGAAAAGCCAAGGCAGTACACACTTTACAGGAAAGTGATAATGATTATGATGATTCAGTGAGTGAAGATAGCAACAATGACCCATTGTACATTCATACAACTGAAGTTGATGATGAAAATGTTGACTCTGTCAGTGCAGCTGAAGATAAATGGATAGTGACACTAGATGTCCAAGACAAGCCACTTAAATTTCGTATAGATACTGAGCAAAATGTAACATTCTAGTGAAAGCTGATTATGAAAAACTTAGTCTTCACAAGAACTTGAACCAAACAACTAAAGTTCTTCGCTTCTACTCTAATCACAAGATCCGCCCAATCAGAAAAGCACAGCTTTCAGTGGCATACAATACTACTCAGTTGCCAGTTGACTTTGAAGTAGTGGACATAGACCAGGAAAATGTCATTAACGGTGAAGTTTCAGAGAAAGTTGGGCTCCTCCATAGAGTCAGAGTAAACAAGGTAAACAGTGTAGATGATTTCACTGAACTTGCCAGGAACACAGGTACGCTACCAGGTAAGCATACCATAAAGATAGACCCAACAGCAAAGGGAGTTATACATCCAGCCAGACGACAGCCAGCATCACTGAAGCCACGCATCGTAGAGAAATTACAGGAAATGGAATCAGATGGCTTCATTACCCGAGTCCATGAGCCAAATGAATGGGTCAGTTCAATGGTTGTTTCATTAAGAAATGATAAAGTGAGAATCTGTATAGACCCATGTGATTTGAACAATGCAATCAAAGGAGAGCATCATCCACTGACAACTATTGAAGAAGTTGTAGCTAGTATTCCAAAAGCCACAGTGTTTTCTGTGTTAGACGCCACACAGGGATTTTTGCAGATACAGCTTGATGAGCAGTCATCCTTTTTGACTACTTTCAACACTCCAATTGGCAGGTACAGATGGCTTCGCCTACCCTTCGGCATTAAATCAGCGCCAGAAATCTTTCAGAGAATCATGGATGAAATGCTTGAAGGCATAGAAGGTGCCACAGCTATAATGGATGACATATTGATAGCAGGCACAGATCGTGAGCATCATGATTCGATTTTCAAGAAGGTTATTCAGAGAGCTACTGAATACAACCTAAAGCTCAATTTTGATAAGTGTCAGGTGCGTCAGCCCAGAGTTCAGTATGTGGGACATATCCTCACAGCAGAGGGCCTGAGCCCAGATCCAGAAAAAGTGCGCACAATAACTGATATGACACCACCCACAGATAAGGATGGAGTACGAAGAATACTTGGTCTTATACAGTATCTAGCCAAGTTCATACCAAACCTGAGTCAGGTGGATGCCCCACTGAGAGCATTATTGAAGAATGATGTGTCATTCAAGTGGGAACATGAGCAACAAGCAAGTTTTGAGGAACTCAAACACTTGTGCAGCACACCGCCTGTATTAGCTTATTATGATGTGAACAAGCCCGTAGAGATTCAGTGTGATGCATCAAGAAGTGGACTAGGGGCAGTGCTAATACAAGATGGCCGACCTATAGCATACACGTCACGTTCTCTTACTGATGTTGAAATGCGTTATGCTCAAATAGAGAAGGAAATGCTCGCCATTGTCCATGGAGCTATAAAATTCCACTGCTACATCTTCGGTAAGGAAACAACAATGTACACAGACCACAAGCCATTAGAGAGCATTCTTAAGAAGCCATTACTGTCAGCTCCAATGAGATTGCAGAAGATGTTGCTACGTCTACAGTGGTACAATCTCAATGTTGTATACAGGAAAGGCAAAGATATGGTGGTAGCAGATACATTGTCGAGAGCATACTTACCAGACACCAGTTCTGACGTGACAGGACTAGATGATTTATGTTTAGTTGATATGATCTCTGTGAGCAGCGAGAGATACTCTGATATTAGAACAAGAACGCAAAGAGAGCTACAGCCTCTATACAACACAATTGTTCAAGGATGGCCAGATACACGTAGAGAGACACCTTATGAAATTAGAAATTTCTGGGACTCCAGAGACCAATTGTCTGTGTTTGATGGTGTAATCTACAAAGGCCTCAGAATAGTTATTCCACCGTCATTACAAAAGTACATGCTTAGCTTGATACACGAGTCACATCTTGGAGTTGTGAAATGCAAACAGCGTGCAAGGGAAGTCATGTTTTGGCCTGGAATGAATATGGAAATTGAAAACATGGTGAGAGACTGCATAAATTGTTCTGAGTATCAAAACAGGTTACCCGCAGAACCGTTGAAACCGACCGTCCCTCCAGATCTACCCTATACTGAAGTTGGTTGTGACATATTTTACTTTGGAGCAAAGAAGTACCTACTTCTCATTGATTACTATTCAAAGTACATTGATGTTGTAGAACTGAATGCCGCAACTACAACTGCTACAATCAATGCTATAAAATATGTGTTTAGTTGTCATGGCATACCTCTTAAAATCAGATCAGACAATGGACCACAGTTTAGTTCATGTGAATTCAAACAATTTTGCAAAGTGTATGATATTGAACATATGACCTCCAGTCCTCAGTACCCAGGTTTAAATGGGGAAGCTGAGAGAGCTATTCAAATTGTGAAGAAAATGTGGAAAAAATGTGATGACAAGTATCTTGCTCTACTCAACTACAGAACTACACCTTTGGAAGGCATAAACTTGTCCCCTTCGCAGTTGTTAATGGGACGCAGACCTAGAAACACACTGCCTGCAGCTCGAAATCTGTTAAAACCACAGGCATATAACCAACGAGAGGTGAAACGTCATTTTAGCCAGGAGAAACTAAAACAGAAATATTATCATGATCAAAGGAAAGGTGCTAAAGAACTAAAAGCTTTCAATCCTGGAGAACATGTGAGAATGCAGCCTCATCCAGGTTCAAAAACATGGGTACCAGCCATTGTTGTTAAACGTCATACACATCCAAGATCATACATAGTGGAAGGAAATGACCGTGTATACAGACGTAATCGTCAGCACTTAAGATCATCAACAGAAAAAGCACATCACTATAACCCTAATTTTGTTGACTTGGAGCCATGTAATGAGCCATTACATTCACCTATCAAGGATCAACATATAGTACCTGAGGAGACAGTAACACCAACCCGAGATCAGTGTAAAACACCAACAAAAACAGTGACACCAGCAATTAATACCCCAAGGATTGTAACAAGATCTGGTCGTGTGGTGAAACCGCCAGACAGATTAAATGTATAACTTGTGTTTTATGAACGATTCAGTATTAATTTAATACTACATGTGGATTTTCATGTGGACTTGCTTTAAAGCAGTTTTAAGTTATAATACAAAGACTCAGCCAAAGACTTTTCTTTAATTTTTTTTTCTTTCATTTAAATGGACTGTTAAAGACATTCTCTGTGGAGCATGAAATGATTTTAAGTTAAAGTAAAAAAAAATATTTACAAAAAGGACTAGAAGATCAGAGACTCTGAATGCTCCTCTCACATTGAACACTGAAAGACTATAAATTAAAGTGAACACTCACAAAGAACTGTGAACACCAAAAACTGAATTCATTTTAATTTACATGCTTTTATTTACTTTATTAATCTTAGTTGATTATAAAGAGGGAGATGTAACATTCCATTTGTCTTAAGCGACCACCTCTTATTTTACAATGTTGTAAGCGACTTGAATAATACACGTGTGTTCCAGCATGGCGGCTTACAGAGTTAGCACGTGTATGTTACAAGGTACACTAACAATACATTGAAAATGAAGTGAGTTTAACTTTAAAAATGCCCCTGTCCCAAATTACGGCTTGATCTTAGGAGTTAAGGCTGTTCCTTTTTTCAGCTGTCTTTCTATTTTTGAAATTCGTTACTTTTGTATTAATACGATTATTCAGTAATAACGCATACTGTTATGAACAAGAGTACTGTGTACTAATCTGTTGATTTAAAAAATGTGCAAGTCTTATGTCGGAGGGAGATTGGGGGAAAGAAAGACAAAAAATGCAAATGATATAAGAAATAGTAAACAAAAGAAAGATATTACATACGGAAATATAAAAATATATAGAGAAGAAAGAGTGGAAACAGTGGAGACACAAGAAAACGCAATTAAAAACCAGCAATGAGTGGAAAGACGTGAATGGACTGGAAGTGGATGATGATGATGATGATGATGATCAGCGGACTAAATGAGACGACGACTAAACCCTACTGAAAAAGCAATGCCACTAATTCCCTGATGGTCATCCGTTCTGAATGCACTCTTACATGCCATGTGCATCATGTGATACTCCATAGTCTAAAAACACCTAGATTCAACAATAGTGAAAGCAGTCTCATTTTGTTTCTTAATTGGCCAACACTATATAATATGTCCATGTGATTTCTTAAGATTATGAATAAACATACAGCTGAGAATATACAGGTATAAAATGTACCAAATCCATATGCCGCCATCCTCATAGCAAAGATCAAATAAAAAGCACTGTCCAAAAACCGACTGGGCTAAATTATTTACAGATGTTACATTGTGCCTAGAACACTTCAGTGTACGTATGATAAACACCATCCCCTTCTCCATGTTCACTGTGATCAGGTTCTCCACCAACTTCCGTGTTGACTCTCACTGTCTCCTCTATTTGTGTTACGATAGAGGTGAAGTCTGGTCGCTCCTCTGGCTCCCATGACCAGCACTTCAGCATGAGCTGGTACCTGGAATAGTAGAGACGACAGGACATGCTCAAAATGGATACTATCAAGACAACAAGAACAGGATCCAAATAATTTAGACTGCCATTAGAAATTGCTACCCAACCCCTAATCCCACTAAATTAAACCAAATTGCTTCTGTAAATTGTGGTGCTTCTTTTACTCCCTCTTCGACAGGGCGTATATATGTAGTTTTGGCTTATGGCCGGGTGACCCCCTTTTCCGAGATCTGCCTGAGCAGTGTACTACCTGTAGTATGTATACTGTGCGTAACTGAAGGCACAGTCAGGTTCATGTGCAACTAGCACTGTTAAGCACCGATACAAGCACATTCAACAGGGAGAAGCAGGCAAAATTTGCATCAAAGAAGAGAATTGAGAAATTCAGACCCTCTTATGATAACATCAAATATACATGTACTAACACCGTATTAGAAATAACGGCCTTACCAATATATAAGACTTATGTCAGACCACATATATGTACATACTAATTGTAGATGTATATACCCGAAGGCGTGCTGTTAGTCATGACTTACACTTGCTGAGGACAGTAGTCGGGTTGGTCCAATCTTCTCCCAAGTTTAAGGAACTGTAGAACATCCCATCCATCCACACCAGGGTATGGCACCTTACCGCGGGTGAACAGTTCCCAAAGTAGTACGCCATAGGACCACTGTAGACAATAGAATACGTAAATAATGATAATAAAAACCTAACAGAGAGTGAACAGTTTCCAAAGTAGTACGCCATAGGACCACTGTAGACAATAGAATACGTAAATAATGATAATAAAAACCTAACAGAGAGTGAACAGTTTCCAAAGTAGTACGCCATAGGACCACTGTAGACAACAGAAATATGTATATAATGGAAACAAAAAAAATGAAAACAAGGATGGTTTGACATTTATAGTTTATCTCTCCTAAAATAGCAAACAAATCAAATATTATTATAATTTATATGGACAATCGGAAATTTAAAATAATTCCAAAAGTCGGAACGGCTTTTGCAGGGCGAGAGGCAGAGAAATAAATAAGAAGAAATAACATAAAACATTATACATCTAAAACACGAGAAAGCTAGAGGACACATTCCTTGATAATTATTTGACATCCCAAAATACTTGTTTTATTTTAATTTGTTTTATTTTCTAATCCATATACCAGTCAATCATTTAAAATTTGAAGAAATTTGATTTTTTCGTTCATGGAGCTTATTGATTTTAAAATTCAATATGCACTACCGTATTATGAAGGGAAAAGCAGTAAATTCCGAACTAAAACTTAATGTAACCGCATGGCCATACCACATCGGATCTAAAAGTGTAAACGTTCCTCTCCATGGACTCTGGCGCCATCCATTTCACCGGCAACTTGGCCTGCTTGTCTCTGGAGCTGTAATATTCCTTGGTATACACGTCACGAGTCAGTCCAAAATCGGCCACTTTGGCTCGCAGCTGGTTATCTAGCCTGAAAACATAGCAGAGCTGGGTGAGTTTTTTAGTACCAATGATTACTATACAAATGACAACTTTCTTTAGTCAACTGACAATGTCCATACTCTTCTAGATTTGGTTGATCATTTGCTTGGCTCCACTCGCATAATATAATCACAAATAATATTTAATATATCCAAAGTGTGTCACAGACTAGTGTATTAGTACATTATAACACAAAGTTTAAACATCTCAACGGAAAGGCGATTTTCTCCTGTTTCGCCTATGGAAACACCTGTACCTCAAGAGGAACGCCTTTTCCTCTAGAATCCCCCCTCAAAGCAAAAGAAAAAAAGGTATTGTGTAATCTGCCCTTTACTAAGGTTATCTGTTCTGTTGGAGCAGAGTATATTACCCACATGCAGTTTCTAGCAGCCAAATCTCGATGGACAAATTTGTTCTCAGCAAGGTATTCCATGCCCCGGGCTACGTCCAAACCAAACTGCAGCAGCTGTAGTCCAGTAGGTGCCTAATATAACATAACATACATGCTGTCAATAGTGTGAATAAACAATACGTTATAATATGCTTTAAATTGCAATAAACTCAGGATCGTACCAGCGATTCCAGTATGTCTGAATTTATTTCTAAACAATGATATTACAAACATTTCACTTTATCTTCTGATCTTGAAAAATTACGACTTTTCCCAAACTCACAACATTTCTTACGCACATTCTTAGGATTCTCGATGTAGGTTTTGAGATCTCCATTGGACATGTACGGTAATATAATCATGGGGTTGCCGTCAACTTCGAAGCATATCCCGAGTATTGTCAACACGTGATCATGGCGGAATGACGTCATCAGAGCTCCTTCTCTGAGGAATTCATCTAGATGCTGAATGTCTGCACCCTTTCCTGCAGGAAATGATTCGTTCATGAATTAAATGCGCTTGTGTAGAGATAGATTGTTTGCGAAAGTTGCGTATGGCGGTGGGTAGTGTCAATAGTTCTTTCAGTATAGTGTATTGATTTAAGGACAATTATCAATAACATTGTGAATATAAGTTTTGGCATAGACATGTTTTCTTATAAAAATAGACAACTTATAATTGAACAAGCATTATTAACAGATATATATCCATTAATCATTTTCAAGTATTAAGTGTAAGATAATGATCGAGCACTTTTTAGCATGTACCTTGAAACGTTTTCACGGCTACTTTTGAAGGGTTGTAATGTTCGCTGTCTTCGTAAACTGCTTCAAATACACAACCGAAGTGCCCTGAAACAAACAAATAAACGTTATTAGTATGTAAACATTTGTTACTCCCTCTCCAGTATATGTTTATTCTATTATTGTTTTATAAAATATACTAACCAGACCGCCATAAAAAGCACTGTGTACGTGACTATAGCTTTGATCGCGGGCATATGCTGAAGCACAAGTCATGTCGCATTAATGGGGAAATAAGTTAAGATACCAGAGTGAGTTTTCAATACACAATAACATTTTTTGTAACTGGATGGTCATTTACGCACCTGTGCCTATTAACTTCCCAATTTTAATCCGGTCTCTGCTCATTAGTACAGGCTTTAGAGCAACCTTTAAGTCATCATCTTTTACCAGCATCAAGGCGTCCTCTATAGTGTTGATAACACGCGGTGGTGTAAACTGACTGCTTAAACCGAGGTACTCCGTGTCATTGGTGCCTTTGTGATTGGTGGTAGCGCCTTTTGCACGTCTTTTATAGAGTATGACTCCGGTTACGATTCCAATTATACATAGAGCAACAATAGGGACAATTAACCCGGCTACCCAGCCATAGTTGACTGTAGGATGATCTACAGGAGGATCCCCGTAGTTTAGATATCCCACTTGGTACTCTAAATTACCCATACGTATCTGAAGAGAATAATGCATTCCAATTACATACACTACTGTATTATGTGGAATAAGTTGACAGTGACTTCAAGCAATGTATTTGCAAGACTTAACTGCAATGACTTATGTAAAAGTAAATAACCAATGAGTCACCTAGCAGTACAACTTAAAATACATTTTACTTAGAGAGTTGTGCTCTTTAAGTGTTCGTTCAATTAACAAAAGCAATTTTGATAGAGTACTATTGTTATCCTTGGTGGTTAGGCGACAGACCCTTTATTAAAAAAAACATTCCAAACAAGCAAACAAATCAAGATTTAAAATGGAATGGAATACTTACAGTTACCAGTTTATCTCCGTAGTCAAAATGTGGCGGTGAGCAGACGAGAACACTGGGGGCCAAACCCGTGACGTCACAGTTATACCCACCAATCAGAACAGTCACATCTGCTTCGCTTGCGGCAAGGTTGAGATAATGTCCCTGTTGAACGAAAGTGAGTTTTATGTAGGAATGTTATAATTACATCATAAATGGAGTTTCAACTGTGATTAAATGGGTTCAGGAATTATGCATTGATTGTACAGACTCGACATATATGAATATGGAATATTTCAATGTCAAAGGTATACCTACATAATGTGTATTCTTTTTAACACATATCTTACGTCAGATAAGTGAATAGAGAAGTTTGAAGTCAGGCGTGTGGCTACCACTAAACTGACTTTCAAGACTGTAAGACTGCTGCATTGCACAATTTGCAGATTTAACCGGGTAGTGCTCTTTGGGTTGGTCATAGCTTGGCCTTAATTAATTATGGTTAAATAGGTCTAGGAATTGGGCACTGATTGTTAGAAACTCTTGTATGTTTTGAAATACCTGTATTAATGTTTATCATGTTCCATTAATTTATGTTTACATTAATATATGTATTTTATTTTATTCTATTTTATTCTATTTTTGTTGTTTTTTCTTGAACAGAGATTGACTCACACGTATTACGAAGCTCGTGTTACTTTGATATTTCACACTAGAACCGTCGCTGGTCAAATTCTGGAACAACGGATCCACAACATATTGAATAGAAGAAGTGATGTTGGTTAAATTCTGCACTCCCAACACTCCGTCCATTATAAAGCCAATCTTCGCGATAGTATTGATATCAGACTGTCTCTTCAGGCGCAAGGAACCTGAAGTGTCTGGAGGCGTTGGATGAATCCCGTTAGGCGCTCTTGGCGATGGACATGTTAATGTAGTACTGGACATTTCTGGTATATGGAGACAATCCTGACAGAATAAGAAAATCAATAATTAGATGCCATGATGAGAAATTGGAAAAGGTACATTATATGCAATTCAACCAAGAAAAAACCAGAGTGGAATAATTTACATCATGTCGGTATACAGTAGGGAAACAGCTTGGCATGTACAGGTTGTCACAATACACTCTCTGATAAATAAAGGACCAGCACATTACCTTAAGCACATATACACACACTTACCACCACTTACCAGTGCCCAAGAACCCCTATAGAGAGCAACAGAATGAGCTAAAAAGGGAAAAAATCCCTAAAGTATGTGAGTACTGCCTTCCCCTCACCGTTGTTTGGGACTTTTCCTTCCCGTTCCACACAAACATCTTTGGCTGTTGAATTGAGTCAAAATACCTCCCAGTGACTGTCAACATCCGACCTCCGCTAAATTAAATTTAAAAAAGACTGTGACTAAAACATCAACGTAGTAATATCTAAATATTCCATATTTGAAATTGATATTTTCACTCGAAAGGCACTCATTATATTTTCTTAAATAACCATTTCAGACGTGCTCTCAGCTGCTATTCTTATCACATCCGGGCAATGTGTAAGTTACCTGACAAAGCTGGTTAGTGGCACTATCTTGTCCACCACAGGGTCCTCAGTGTATGTGAAGGGGCCCTGATCCAGCATTCTCACACTGCCGTCAAAAAATATCCTGACAGAGGTCACGACATTTGGCCTACTGACCCCTGGAGTGGTACAAATGGTGGAATGGCTGCCAATTGTACTTCTGGAAATTACGTAAAATTTATATCGATCAAAATAGACTGAATTGCCATGGTTTAATGTCTTGCATTTTTTTCCATTTTGTGTAATATTTACAATTTATATTGGCTGTGGAATGTTTGTTTTGAGCAGTTGGGCCACTATCACGCTATTTAAGTTCACTATAATCAAATGTTTCTTTACAGTAACTGTTGAAAAAACATGTTACCCTGTCTAACCAAAAGCAGTATTTAATTTTCAAAAGAAAACAGCGACTATTTATTAGGGAAACCATGCCAAGCATCCTCTATCTAAGTCACGATTTTTTGTATATTTTATTTAGCCCAACAAATTGTAAAACACATTTAGCACAGAAAAAAAAAGATCGACGCATATAGCCTATGAAGTATCCTTACCTATCAACAATACAAGGCAACATTTCCTCTCCCATGGTTAGGCTGATATTGTCCAGGTTGCCAGCATTAAGATCTTTCCCTCTCATAGTCAGCCTGGTGCCACCAGACATGGGGCCCTTCACTGGAAATACTGCCTCCAGCTTGGGGTCCTGAAAGGGACGATTAATGGGATAACTTTTTTTATGGCGGGACAGAAAAAGGATTTCCCTTTGGTAAACGACTATGGGGACTTTATTATTTATTTTATTTATTATTGGTTATATTGAGTTAATTTATTGTGGAATTTTATAACTCAATTAGCAGTCTTTATCCCTGTAAATACACGTTTGAATCTATATTACATACATTATTATCACGCCATAATCAAGTATTAATTGGCAAATATCATTAGAATGCACTTATTTAGTGTAATGACCTAAATTCTAATATTCTGCCCCCAGAATTTGTCATTACACATCCCCATCAAGACCAGTGATGTGGATATAGTTGTTCATCAAAACACCTATACACCATATATCTGAACTGTTTGGAGTACCTGTATACCCTGACTGTAATTCCATAATTCAATTAACATCAGTGATGCGGTATAAGTTGTCTTTAAAAAAGTACTCACCACATATCTGAACATCTGGGAGTAGCGGAATACTTTGCCCAAACCCTGGACCTGGACTTCTATGGAACCATTCCTGGCCACCCTGCTTGGAGCTTCCGCTGCCGTACACACAATTCTAAAACCATGCAAAAATGATTTTAGGAAATAAAGCAGTAGAAGAAATGGTTTTGCAGACAAAGCAGCTTACGGGGTCTAGTGGACACATAAGGCAGAAAAATACCAAGAAAAAAATTGGATTTGCAATTGATTAAAAAATGTACTCCTTTAAGTAAAATGTTACAATTCTATATGTTGCAATTGTAATTAAATCTCTATACCACAACGCTATCCAAGAATGCATTGACATACTGTTGTTATATATGTCTAATTTCATTTAACTGAAGTGAATTATTGGACGCCAATACCCACTATCGTGGGAATTGAACAGGTTCAGACACTGTTCCTTACCTCTTTGAGACCACATAGTCTTCTACAACAGGTCTACAGATCACCCCAGCCAGTCTAACAGTGGGTATACTGGCATCAGAGGTGCCTAAATTGGTGCCATTGATGGTGACCTTGGTGTGACCTTCAACTGGGGCACTCAGTGGAAAAACCTGGAAGACATTGTTTATACTTTTTAAGGTTGTCATACTCATAGATAAATATACTGATTAACTCTTCTACTGTGTTCCAATTTCTGTTATATATTATAATTGTTTGTTAAATACAAAAAATAAAACGTCTCAAGAAAAAAATGTATGCTGTGGGTTACCATATTGAAAAGCATATCCATGTGGCACTTGAAATCTAAGATAATTACTATACAAAAACTTCTAAATGTTGACATAAAGTATCAGACTGACTGGTGGCAAGTACATGAAATTTACAATATATAACCGCACTAACCCAGTTAATGATAACATTAGGGCAAGTGCTGTCAGTTGGCACACTGCATGTTGGGCGATACTTGCACGTCCCTCCACAGAAAGCACATCTAAATTTTGTATCCACGGCACCAATACATGTGCCACATGTGGTCCCCAGGATGTCACACTTGTACAGGGTGGCTGAAATAACAGTAACATCATTCTGTAATGGTGTACCATAATTACTAAACATGTACTGCCCAACAATGTTACATTTGTGTTGTACATACGCTTTAGTTGTAACAATTTAAATAATTAACAGTAATACCAGTAAACTACCAACAAGACACTTGACTTGCAAAACATTTTGTACAGTACATGATTGCTAAAATAACAGTGACATTATCGTGAAGTAATGGTATACCAAAAATATATCATAAATACTGCCAAACAATGTTACAATTGTGTTGTACATAGCTGTAACCATGAAAAGAATTGACAGTAATACAAGTAAACTGACAACAAAATAAGAGACTTTCAAAATATCTTCGCATGTGAAATCACATACTTCGGCTTCTGAGCGACAGGTGGTATGATTCTTTCTGAGAAGGCAGAATAACATATTAAAGCGTTTACACATTCCAAATCTTTACATCTATTAAACACATTTAGTTTAAGATAAAAAAGGAAGTAAAACTGATTTGGTGTACAATACATACCACTGACTTCAGAACCTTTTAGTTGATCAATCACATGGTTATTGTTCCAGATCACTTGGATTTGGTGTTTCTCCTTCCCTGTATTGGCTGTGTATATATACTGGAATAATGAACGTAAAACCCGTTAAATACAACCAAACGTCTGATTTAATAATAACGACTATCATGAACAACAAAAAAAATCAACGGAGATCAAATTTCAGACCAACTGTCTTTATCTTGGAAAAATATATCATCCTATTCTAAATTATCTTCTTACTATAAATATTACTTCTTAATTAATAATAATATACTTGGAGTAAGTATCAGGATACTTCCTACTTTATCACAATCTGCCTGTTTAGAAAAGAACAGCAACAGGCAAAAATTTAGACCAACATGTTTCAATATATGACTAGTTTACACAGTAATAACTTGGTCTTCTCTTAGATCTGATGGGCTTATGATACGGTAAAGCGGAATCTGATATAAGTTGGCCTTTAAGGAACAAACTGAATGTTCACTATATCGTAATATGTTTGTGTGTGATATCTACTCGCAGCGTGGTTCTGGCAGTCTATGGCACTATCATTCTGTCTGATAGCTGGGACTGTGTTAGTGGCTATCTTACATAGATAACCACCTTGGCCAGCCTGGAATGACGTTGGGGCAAGGTCAGGAACAAGCAAAATAATTGCAGAGCACAACAAAATGTTTAACTTCCTAAAAATCTATTTGGAGTGCGAATATCTGGTTTATGTCAGTCTTTTTATTGGAACTGATTTAGAAATGAATTCTTGCTTTATTGTTATAATGAAAAACCAAAATCTATCGTCCCATAATTCTAAGGTTCTCTAACACAAATAGAAAAAAACATGTGTAAGAAGAATGTATTCCTATGTGTACATATAAGTAACGATAACGTGATTTAAAAGAACCACATTTTAGAGAATCTTTACTTGTGGTACAGGTAGGTTCTTTCCAATCAGTGAGATCACTTTAGGTACCCCAGCAGGTAACAGGACTTCTTGTACACGTGGCCGGAGCTGGGGACACAGGGTGGGTCCTTTAATACCTACATTGACATGACTCTGAAATGAAGGAAAGAATTCAGCACTGTTTCTTGTTCGTAAACATGTTTCTGCTCTTGAAAACCGACATTAAAAATTGTGCGTAAAATGATATTCATTTCTAGTTTCAGTAGCAGTGTTTTACATGTCACAAGCATGAAAAATTGCACCATGCAGTGGCCAGGATTATCTGGCTTTATCTAGGTTTGGAAGAAAAAGGGTGTACACGGACTAATAAAAAAAAGAATTGAACGTACATTCTGTCCTGCTAATACCCCTCCACTAGGATTACAAGTACTACTGGCGTGGGTGCATCTGTTAGCATATATACACCAGTCACAGGCCCAACTACTGCTGGTACAGGACACACACCTACAGTAATAATACATACATACAGGTGTTAGCATATATACACAAGTCACAGGCCCAACAACTGCTGGTACAGGANCTTGCTCTGCCAAATTATACATTACCGATACGGGCTGTCACCATTACCTTCTGTTTTTTTTTTTCGATTTTATAGCAGAATATTCTATCTATTGCAGTGAGTGAAATGTCTGGCATATATTCATATAGCAAATATTCTTTTATGACATTATTCATACAACTTATTCAATCCAGATTTAGTTCACGTGTATCTTGATGGACTGCTTTAAGCAAACAGTTTTTTAAGAACTTTATTTTAAATAAATGGTTTTATATTCCCATCCTTCTGCTGAAACAAGCAGTTTGCTTATTGTTTCATGAATAAAATAATGAATAAAAACCCCTTCTCCATACAATGTTCTTCGTTTGATAATTATCCTTGTGGAACAGTGAACGAAAATAAAGGCAGTCTCAAGAAATATGTTGATGGAGAGATAGGAAGAAGGTGAACTTATCGCAACTCTCAATTTACCTGTACGTTGCAGTAATTAAACTGTTAGCTTACCTGGCAGCTCTGATTAAAAGGGTCACCTGAAATTCTTTTGTCCGACTTAAACTTTCAAAATGTGCCAAGTTTTGATTTCAATCACGCTCCCTGCGGCAACTGCCGATACGAGACCAGCACCTGACAACAGTGAAATTATCATCCCTAGAGGAAATCAAAAGCACGGAGTTGTCTGCTCGCCAGTTGTCCAAAGCTGGTAAGTTGATGGTACAGTTAAAAATATACGAAAACCTACACCCTAGAATAGATCACAGAATTAAGGAATGTGCTTTTGTGCGACTACATGTAGCCCTACTTCTACAATTATTATTATCATCATTGAATAATAAGACTCTGCCCACCACCAATTAACTCAAACATTACAGAAAGAAGGTTCCGTTAAGANAGTTTGCTTATTGTTTCATGAATAAAATAATGAATAAAAACCCCTTCTCCATACAATGTTCTTCGTTTGATAATTATCCTTGTGGAACAGTGAACGAAAATAAAGGCAGTCTCAAGAAATATGTTGATGGAGAGATAGGAAGAAGGTGAACTTATCGCAACTCTCAATTTACCTGTACGTTGCAGTAATTAAACTGTTAGCTTACCTGGCAGCTCTGATTAAAAGGGTCACCTGAAATTCTTTTGTCCGACTTAAACTTTCAAAATGTGCCAAGTTTTGATTTCAATCACGCTCCCTGCGGCAACTGCCGATACGAGACCAGCACCTGACAACAGTGAAATTATCATCCCTAGAGGAAATCAAAAGCACGGAGTTGTCTGCTCGCCAGTTGTCCAAAGCTGGTAAGTTGATGGTACAGTTAAAAATATACGAAAACCTACACCCTAGAATAGATCACAGAATTAAGGAATGTGCTTTTGTGCGACTACATGTAGCCCTACTTCTACAATTATTATTATCATCATTGAATAATAAGACTCTGCCCACCACCAATTAACTCAAACATTACAGAAAGAAGGTTCCGTTAAGATTTATACTGTTATGTTGTTGATGTGATCTGTAAGTTTGATGTTCATGACATAGGATTGGACGTTGCTTAAACGGGTAAAAAAAAAAAAAACAACACTCTTAAAATTAGACTGCGCTAAATAGGGTATCGACTAGTAAGCAAACTAAAATCAAGGGAGTGGGATGTGCTACAGAAACGGCATAATTACGGATTACTATTAGCACCTCTTTACTATCTAGTATTGTACACCATACTGACTCTTGTCAAAGCAGACACAGGCTCTATATATTGTAATACAATAGATTTAGCGTATACCCCCCCCTCACCCCCACCGATAATGACTGGCCTGTAATTGTGCGTTTAACAAAGGTAGTGTTACAGTGATATTCACGCCTTAATTACTATTTTCTCAAACAATTTTAATTTTTGACAGAGGTCGGATGGGGTGAAAAGTGAAAAATAGTGAAAAAAGTGAAAAATACTTTTAGGTAACTCACTTTCAACACTACATTAGAGAATGGTAAAAACTAAAACACAGTAAAGCAATTTCTGGACAAAAAACAGCAATTTATTTTCAATGTTTTATTTTTCTAAATAAATGTCAATCATTCTTGTAAATTACAAAATAATAATAAAAAAACATGCTTTGTGCTCTTTACGCTGCTGGTTCCCTGTTTAAACACTCCACACGTGACGCAAGTGTTGCAACTGATATGTTCATTTCCGACAGAAAGTAGTCAATAAAATTGCCTAAAACATCTGTAACACTGGCCGGGCAGACCATTTTGCATAATAATTTTGGTTCCCCCTTACTATAAACTGAGCCACACAACAGTGGTCAAATTCCTGCTTAAATCAAGACGGCTACTCCAGCTCACTTTCCCGCCATTTTGCATTAATTTGACACATGTAGTCGAATGTGTAGTGTAAAATATCAACGAAGTACTGATTGGCTTAAAAACCGGAAGCTCGAGGAAATGAACCAAGCGTTTACCTTGGCACAAATGGCCTTCGTTTACAACTTGTAGGCAGTCATGTGACGTGAGAGTAAGAATTTTTGCGTTTATGTTATTCCAATTGAACAGTATGATCAGTCGGACATCGGTGAAAAAAAAAAACAAAATTATTTTTGGTTTCAATTTTATGTATTTTATTTATTTATTTATTTTTTTTTTTTGGCCATTTTAAAGTCGGCGGAGCTTGAGAAACAAGTTGTTTGAAAAAAATGCCTTACACCTTTTAAAAGAAGAATCGCGTGCATAACTGCTGGCGAAGGTAAGGATTGACTGGGCATCCTAGTAGTCTCTGTTGAGATTGATTTTTTACAAGAAATCAATAAATCAATGTAAATTACTCTTAAACGTCCCATTCTAACCAGGGCAAAGTCATGTTTGGGTCGCGTCGCAGCATAACAGAGGACGATTTAATAGCCCACAATTAAGCGGGATCATATATCACGCCTCTTTTCACACATGGTTGTGTTGCCGCAAGGCGAGAAACACCCCGCCGTCACCCTATTTACATAAGACCACCCCTTCTTACTCATCGCTGCATGTGTGTAAGATGTACGTAAGATGTCCGTAAAATATACGTAAGTCGGCATTGTCCTTAGCTTATGAATTTTCACACAATTCTTTTGTCCTCTTAAGGGGCGTACGTAAGACAACTTAATCGTTTTTGCTTTATCCGTATCCGTAATGTCATCTTCTCTGCACAAAACTGTATATGATTGCGCTTACTCCAGCTGGTGGTACAATATTCGGAGGCGGTATCGCCTCTCTGATCCTCTAGTTATAATATAATAATTTTGATCACTTTGTTACACATTTTTTAAAAATGGCCCAATTGTTTTGACCAAGTGGGCCAAAGTGGCCCTACGAGATTTTGACTCAGGAATAAGGATCCCTGTTATTCTAAGGAAATTCCAATGAATTTACTTTTTAAAACAAAAAATCAATAGAATGTTTCTAATATAAATTTTCAAAAGAACACCACAGGGCAAATTTAATTAAATCAACCAGTGGGTAAACACTGGGAGGCTTTGTCAATTTCAACAACTTGTACATTTCAAACAGTGCAGTTTTCGTGCATGCGCAGTCGTTTGAATCCTGTGCTATTGTGTGCACAATTATTTTGAATGAATTATACAAATCAATTTGTTCATTTTTCTTTGGTTTGTTACATATTTTCTATTTCAAGATATGATACTTTACTGCTTGGGGATGCTCTTCCCATACTGCTGCATTTTACAATGTAGTGCTTGCTTTATCCACTTGGCGGCAGCACCTTACAGTGAAGCTGAAGTCTTCATTTAATCTCAATGATGTCTTGGTGTGTTTCGTGTGTGTGTGTGTGAAAGAGAGAAAGAGTTAGTGTGTGTGTGATTGTGTTCAATCTTCATGTCTTGGTGTGTTTCTTGTCTGTCTATGTGTGTGTGAGAGAGAGAGAGAGAAAGAGTGAAAGAGTTAGTGTGTGTGTGTGTTAGGGAGATAGAGAGAAGGGGGAGTGAGAGAGAGAACTTGTTTGTGGGAGGGTGTGGTAAGAGAGATAGAGAATTTAGTATTAAAAAAGCTCAAAGAACTTCAAAATTGATTTTAAAAAACTAAACACAATAATTCTATGCCAATTTTGAAAGTTGTATTATTTTTAAAATACAAAAACAGAAAAATCTGACATTTTGTTAAAACAAAAAGGGTTCAGCTTATCCATTATTTTAAAACTAATAAAAAACAAGGCAGCAAAGCTGTCAAATGTACAGACAAAAAGCAGACAATAACAATGCACAAAATAGGCTACTGTCAATTCTAATGCAAAAGTACATTATGCTTAACTGCAAATTCAACATCAAATTTTAATTATGCTCAACTGGTAATACCAATGTAAGTGAAATGTGTAACAAGCGTAAGGCTTCAGGCCCATGGGAGTACTAGTTCACACTTTGAAAATGTCAGAATGAGAAAAATGAAAATTTCACATAAAACTGCATAAATTCAATAATAAATGATAACCCATTTGAGCTGGCTTTCTTATTTGAACTGCATGCCAATCCTATAAATCATACTTGTAAGTTGAAAATAATAATAAGTAACACAGTTTTCCCATAATGACACATCTGTGTCTGTACATAATTACATAACACGTACATGACCAGGAGAATAAACTCTTTATATCTGTAATATTTTGTCATTATATCATGCATACTCAGTTTTAGATATGCTCAAGATGACTTTAAAGGGTTAATGTGAACTGTTGAAATTTGGGTGGGGGTGGGAGGGAGTTGTGCGCTTAGCAAAAATTTTGATATAGACAAAATTTTATGTATACATTCTGATGCTTGTGCATTGTCTGCTGTGACATTAAATGAGTCTGTATGTATTCTGCTGAACTCATCTCAGCCTCACATCATCAGCACAGGTCAGTTCGACAACGATATTGCTACACTGTTGATTCTCTTCAATCCCATTGTGAACATTGTCGCTATATGTTTTAGCTGAGAAATTATCGTTTTGGAAAAAGGTGAATTAGATCCCACTCAGTTTTATACATATTCAAGTTGACAATTAAGGGTTAATATAAACTGTTTGGGGGCGGGGGTGTGCTCAGCAAAAATCTTGATATAAACAAAATTTCATGTATAAATTCTGATGACTGTTCATTGTCTGTTGTGACATTGAATGTGTCTGCATGCATGTATTCTGATCACTGTCTATGTCTTTATTGGTGCTGTATATGTTTATTATAATATAATAATATATTATGATCACTGTGTTATGTCTGTGTTGTAACTAACGTATATATATATATAATTGATGATTTATTATCTGTTTTCAGTAGAAATGAAGGTGTTTCCTGGATTATCATCACACTGAGGACAGTTGAATTCATCTGTTCACCATCTCGTTCTACAACCACACAGTGTCAGCAAAGGTCAGTGCAACAACAGTATTGCCCTACTGCTGATTCTATTCAATCCCTTTCTGACCTCACCACTATATGTTGTAACTGGGAAATAATCAATTGTAAATGGGTCATTGAGATCCAAATCACATTTTGATATGTTCAAGGTGACAATGTTAACTGTTTGGAGTTGAGGGGCGAGGGTTCGCTTAGCAAAAATCTTGATATAAACAAAATTTCATGTATAAATCTTGATGCCTTTGCATTGTCTGTTGAGACATTGAATGTATCTATATGTATTCTGATCACTGTCTATGTCTTTATTGTCACTGTATGTGTTTATTATAATATAATAATTTTGATCACTTTGTTACACATTTTTTTAAAAATGGCCCAATTGTTTTGACCAAGT
Organism: Lingula anatina; assembly: GCF_001039355.2. The sequence continues at coordinate 192,848 of NW_019775564.1, read as the reverse complement.
GGGCCAAAGTGGCCCTACAACATTTTGACTCAGGAATAAGGATCCCTGTTATTCTAAGGAAATTCCAATGAATTTACTTTATAAAACATAAAATCAAATATATATTTTCAAAAGAACACCATAGGGCAAATTTAATTAAATCAACCAGCGGGTAAACACTGGGAGGCTTTGTCAATTTCAACAACTTGTTCATTTCAAACAGTGCAGTTTTCGTGCATGCGCAGTCGTTTGAATCCTATGCTATTGTGTGAGCAATTATTTTGAATGAATTATACAAATCAATAGAGTGTTTTCCACGAAATCGGGAGCATGCGCAGTTCGCACCATTTTGTGCGGGACTGTTTCTCAGGGGGAAAGAGTAGAAGTGGCTTTCATGGACTGCTGTCACGATGTAAAGTAGATCTCCCGCTCTTTGCATTTATTGGTAATGGGTGGTCATGACAACTGCTGTGTGTATAACTGCAGCCACCGGAGAGGCAATGTTTGTATTTTTTTGGGTATTTCCAAAGGACAGACGTTGGACATTGCTATGGATTAGTGCCATTCGTTCGTTCGAACATTTCATTGAAAAATATAACTGACAACTTCAAGGTCTGTGGCTGTCACTTCCAATCCGGGAGGCCAAACAGGAAAGATAGTATGTCTATTGATGCAGTACCATCAGCTGATTTACCAAAGTCACGCAAAACGGCTAACAGTATTTCAAGTGCGACATGGGTCGAAGCGGCGGAGAGTAGGACTAGAAAAATTATATTGAAGAAGCTAATCACAGCAAATTTACTTTCTTTCATCGTTAATTTAGAAAAGTAAAACTGCGTACAAAAATATTAACACAAAGACATATTTGATTTGCTCACTTCTGAGCTGTTGCATGTCCAAATTTGCAAATAAATATATAGTAAATGCACTAGCATCATGCCATCTTCCAATTAAAATTAATCTAAAAATGCTGCACATTAACACCAGAGTAAAATAAAACCAACCTACATGGGAAATGTTAATTTAAAGCACCATCATCTGAGACCAAGTTATAATTAAAAACATTACTATATCACAGTGTAATTAAATATCCATTGCACTGCTAAATACATAAAATATATACAAATTGCACTTGAATCCTGCATCAACTGTTCAATAAAAGAAAAAATCTAGTCTAAAACGGTGAAAGTTAACTCCTGAGAACCATTTCCATTCTACTGTATTCCGGTAAAACCTATATAATAGCACCATCTAATACAACCATATTTTAAAACCTTTACTTTATCACAGTGTTATTTAATATCTATATCCATGTTAAATACAAAAAAAAACTATTATCATGCAAGGAATTTTTATAACAGCATAAAAATAAAACACTAAAGATTTTCATAACCCAAGATCACAATGCAGAATAATATTGCACATATTCTCAGTTTGGTATTAAATGCATACATAGAATCAAGCTTGAATTTTTGAATGAAAAAGAAAAATGTTTAATAGTAGTGTACACCAACTCTGTCAAAATGAATGTCTTGTAAAATCTTGTCAGTTTGGGAACCACAGATGCCCAATGAACAGCATCAAACATAACAGATTCAATGAAGAGATACTTCTCTGTGCACAAAACAAAATCATACTCATGAATGTTATACACAGCCATTTGACCCTGGACTTGAGTGAAGTAGCTATGTTCTGATTCAAATATGGCCTGTTGTTTTTGTCTAGCTTTAAACATGACAGTTTTCTGGTGACACAGAGTGGTCCACTAAAGCTGTTGTGTAGATATTCTGCACATATCCATCTTGAAAATACCGATAAGCTTTCAGACTTTTGAATGCCTGCACAAATTTCTTATCGTATGTCCTATCCTTGCTGTCTATGAGATACGTATTCAGTTCTTTCTTGAAAAAGTCATCAGGTACGTCTGTTAAATTTCTATTCCAATTACTCGCATGAATGTGTTCTCGATAAAATTCAGGTGTTATCATGTTACAAATCCATGAAAATTCAGATCGAAACGAGCACTCGTCGACATGGCGTCCGCCGTGTACACTCCGCACTTGCCCCTTGAAACTTCAAATCCCGCAAAATCTCGTGTTCTCACGGAAAATTCAGCAGAAGTCACGTGACCGTGCAAAACACTGTATTTGTTCATTTTTCTTTGGTTTGTTACATATTTTCTATTTCAAGATATGATACTTTACTGCTTGGGGATGCTCTTCCCATATTGCTGCATTTTACAATGTAGTGCTTGCTTTATCCACTTGGCGGCAGCACCTTACAGTGAAGCTGAAGTCTTCATTAAATCTTTATGATGTCTTGGTGTGTTTCGTGTGTGTGTGTGTGTGTGTGTGTGTGAAAGAGAGAAAGAGTTAGCGTGTGTGTGTGTTCAATCTTGATGTCTTGGTGTGTTTCTTGTCTGTCTGTGTGTGTGTGTGTGTGAGAGAGAGAGAGAGAAAGAGTGAAAGAGTTAGTGTGTGTGTGTGTTAGAGAGAGAGAGAGAGAAGGGGGAGTGAGAGAGAGAACTTGTTTGTGGGAGGGTGTGGTAAGAGAGATAGAGAATTTAGTATTAAAAAAGCTCAAAGAACTTCAAAATTGATTTTAAAAAACTAAACACAATAATTCTATGCCTATTTTGAAAGTTGTATTATTTTTAAAATACAAAAACAGAAAAATCTGACATTTTGTTAAAACGAAAAGGGTTCAGCTTATCCATTATTTTAAAACTAATAAAAAATTACATAACACATGACCAGGAGAATAAACTCTTTATATCTGTAATATTCTGTCATTATATCATGCATACTCAGTTTTAGATATGCTCAAGATGACTTTAAAGGGTTAATGTGAACTGTTGAGATTTGGGTGGGGGTGGGAGGGAGTTGTGCGCTTAGCAAAAATTTTGATATAGACAAAATTTTATGTATACATTCTGATGCTTGTGCATTGTCTGCTGTGACATTAAATGAGTCTGTATGTATTCTGCTGAACTCATCTCAGCCTCACATCATCAGCACAGGTCAGTTCAACAACGATATTGCTACACTGTTGATTCTCTTCGATCCCATTGTGAACATTGTCGCTATATGTTTTAGCTGAGAAATTATCATTTTGGAAAAAGGTGAATTAGATCCCACTCAGTTTTATACATATTCAAGGTGACAAGGGTTAATATAAACTGTTTAGGGGCGGGGGTGTGCTCAGCAAAAATCTTGATATAAACAAAATTTCATATATAAATTCTGATGCCTGTTCATTGTCTGTTGTAACATTGAATGTGTCTGCATGCATGTATTCTGATCACTGTCTATGTCTTTATTGGTGCTGTATATGTTTATTATAATATAATAATATATTTTGATCACTGTGTTATGTCTGTGTTGTAACTAACGTGTGTGTGTATATATATATATATATATATATATATATATATATATATATATATATATATATATATATATATATATATCAGAGGCGGATTTAGGGCGGATTCTGGGTCTTCCTGTATATATATATACCGGTATATATATATATTTTTTTTATTGATGATTTATTATCTGTTTTCAGTAGAAATGAAGGTGTTTCCTGGATTATCATCACACTGAGGACAGTTGAATTCATCTGTTCACCATCTCGATCTACAACCACACAGTGTCAGCAAAGGTCAGTGCAACAACAATATTGCCCTACTGCTGGTTCTATTCAATCCCTTTCTGACCTCGCCACTATATGTTGTAACTGGGAAATAATCAATTGTAAATGGGTCATTGAGATCCAAATCAGATTTTGATATGATCAAGGTGACAAGGGTTAATGTTAACTGTTTGGAGTTGGGTTGCGAGGGTTCGCTTAGCAAAAATCTTGATACAGTTACAGGATTAATAGCCTTGGTTTATAATCCTTATGGTAGTTAAATGACTATTATCGGTGCGTTAATTATAGGGAATTAAACCTTAAGCCGTTGGGACCCAGCAGCGATAAATACTACTCCAACTCGGCCTAAATTTACTCAGCTCGCTTTTAGCCACCCACTGTGAGCAGGACACCATCATCAATAGAAAAGTACTCCTGCACTTTCATTTAGATAAACAGGGTGATAAACCTGATGGGGTGAACGGGGTGAAAATACCGGTCTTTGTGAGTAAGAACAATAGCAGCCCGCGGATCGCGTCGCGTATTTCTCGAATTAAATGCTCTCAAATTGCCTTATACTGTTGAACAACCACGAAGAAAAAATTAATAACTGAAAGTCCTTGAATAATCCCACCTTTTATAATACTTTTTTTTACATTTCAAATGACGAACATTTTGCTGTTGCGAAACACGCTAGTAAAAATTACGCACTATCTTTCCCGACTTGCGTTTATTCAGTTTGATGCACTGTAAAATTAAGAAATTTAAATGTTATAATTATATCATTGTCAAGGTATTTAATTTCAATATCACAACTGCATAAATTTTCATAATTATTCTAGTCGTACACCATGATACACTGCAGTAGGGTTATAAGATTGCAGTCATTTTAATTATTCGTATGACAAACAAACTGCCAAATTATGAAAGTGGACACCTTCTGGACCTCCATACATACGGCACCTGGCAAAGCTGATAGACAAAAAGGCAATTTTCACATTTTCAGCGCGAGATCGTTTGCAATCCGAGAGAGACGAGGAGGCAATTTTCTTATCTGCTAAAAAGACTTTGTTAGCCAAAGAGCAAGACGAGAACGCCAGTTTCGTATCGTCAGCGGGAGATCGTTCGCAATCTGAGTGAAACGACAATGCAATTCTCATATCCGTTCAATAGCTTCCGTTTGCGGAAGATCGTCAGCCGGAGATCGTTCTCGATCTAAGCGAGACGAAGAGGCAATTTTCATATTCATTCATGGGAATTGGTTCGAAAAAGAGTGTCAGCGGCAGATCGTTATCGATTGTTATTAACTCTCCCTTCCCATTGAAATTTATTATTTTATAAAATATTTTTCACTTCATCACACTCCCACCCCATTTTGGACAGCCTGTATCCCAATCCTAGAAAAAAGGCTTGGTTCTGGGTGAAATGATGTAATTGAACTTAATTGAACAACTGAGCTATGATTTTTGGGCGAATTAAATTTATTTTAAATTTACATTTAACCGTACCTGGGAATTTTGAAAATCTGTGCTTAGAATTCTAAAAGGTCAGGTTACGCCCCTGATCCTTAACCTACCCCTCGCTGGTTAATTACTAGTTTACTTAACATCACAAAACGCAGTAGATCACTTTCCTGAAACCGCACTAATACGTGTATCAACAGATTTGCTCGTGGGGTTTATGTAAAGGGGGGTTGATTTTAACTTGTGTATAGGCAATGCTTAGGTTTTGCGTAGCTCGTGAAGTTTATATGCACTTTTTCTCAAAAATGTTTTAACATGTCCTGCCCCACCAGCCAGCTTTTGTTCATTACATCCTGGATATAGCGGTTTCGTTCGTGTCTCTTAAATATATGAGTCGTCGTAGAAACTTCCAAAACTTTACTTGCTTCATGAAAGTCTACCCTTCCACATCAAAGTCGAACATTCTGCGTGTGTTGCTAGACTTTGCTTTGATTATTTACAGCGACACAAGTTGATAGAAGTCTTATCCGCCCTGACGCGTAAACAAGAGTTGCAGCTCTTTGTTAGTTACGAGCTAATTGCACTCTTAACCTACCCCTCGCTGGTTAATTACTAGTTTAGTAAACAGTACAAAACGCAGTACAAAACGAAGATCACTTTCCTAAAACAGAAAAAAAGCCCTGTATCAGTTCATATATGCTATCTCACCCATTATCACTACACAAATATGAGCAGTAACTGTCGTGTGTACTGGGTAAGGGGGTGGCAGTGAAACATTTGTAATAAATATAGATACAAAGAATGTTCGCATCCTTCACCCCCTGGTAAATAATTACAAAATTGGGTGATATGTATTGTAGGGTGGCGTTTCGTTATTGTTTTTATTATCTTATCATTTTCTTTTGTGTGAACGTTCTTTGTCATGAAGTGCGTTGAGTCAGATGGTTTTATCCCCCGAATAGCTGACCGATTCACTGTCCATCTCATGCGTGTGGTAGTTGCTTTATATATATATTTGTTTTAGATTTGTTCGCAATGTATGTATATTACTTGGTATACGTTGCGGTGTACAGAATGTGGTCACAGACGTAAGTATTTGCATCGTGATAGTCTGGGCATCGAGATCTAGGTGGAGAAGGCAAATTAGGTTAATAACGAAGTTTATGGCCATAGTAATTAGTGGTCGATTTCTCACCTCATTCTCTTCAACCAGAGGCAGTAACAGATAACCATCGCCTGTCTTTATTTCAGGGACAATAGTGCTGTCTCATGAGAGCATTGATAGTTTCCTACTCTTTTGTCACTTCCTCTTCCATTGTCTGCTGAGGTATGTCCGATGAATACCGATAAGGACAGAGACATCAGCACGCATATAACAATACTTCTGGAAGGCTCAAAATTATCACAGTTTATGTAATTTTATTTCAAAGATCAACTAAAAGATTGAAAGCACTCACTACCAACACTCGGAATTTGTACAAATACTTTTTTCGAAAAGAACTTTCTCAAACGGAATGTTGAGATGTTGGTATGTGCTTTGTAGGCTGTTGATTGAGATCGGGTTCAGCCCCGTCATAAGAAAATATATGTTATAGTGATCCAAAACTATGCGATATTATACTCATTTTTGCTTTATTCTTATTTAAGATATATTATAATAACACCTGTAGGTGAAATAAGAATGTAGTGATGAAAAAAAAGTAGGAGGGAATACCAGAGGACTAACGGACTCCTTATATAAAATAATGACAGGGAGAAAACCTGATGTGAGAGTGGCCTTTGTCTTCTGTCTTTCTTTCAAATTTTACTGCACTGCAGATACCAATGTTTCTAACTTTTTGTTGAAGAATGCTGATACTGGTACGTGTTACTTTGGAACGCTTGACCCACGTAGCATCCTAGGGGTATTTAAATTTTCACTGAGACAGGAAAAAAAAAAACAGAAGAAAAAATTGCTGAAGTGTTTCCTTTTATTCATACTGATGAATCTGTTATCTGTTTGCCAAAAATCATTTTTGGTTTGACCACATTCTCTATTGTGTCTGTCTGAAGAGAAAAAAGGATACAGGGTATATATTAGAAGCGTTTTACTTGGGAGGGGGGTCTACATATTCAATTTGTGTATGCGTACATGAAGAACAATTGTATTATTTTAAATAAGGTTTAATTACGTTTTGTTTACATTAATACAAACGCTGGATAATTTTTACAGAAAGTTAATTGTCCTTAAAACGTCCTATATTTTATCAAATTTTCAGCAAGCAATAATCTGTAAAATGAAGCAAATAAAAACAAACAATTTAAACACTGAAAATTCTTATGAAAATTAGGCTATTTAAGGGACCTTTTATTACTTCATATGAAAAACGGACCTATTTAAAACAACAACTTTTACCAGCAAGAAAATGTTGATAACAAAATAATACTGAACGTTGCATGCAGTGAATATGTTAGTTCGAATGTTAGTTTGATCTTTTTTTCCACAATTTAAAAGTTTAACTTTTTTTTAGTTTTAACTTGTTACTTAAAAGTCTAATTTAGTTTAATAGTGTAACCGAACAAATGTTGATTCCATGCAATTAATGGTTATAAAATTTAAGTTGTCTTTTAGGTGAAACATTAAAACAAAAATAGTGAGCAACATGGCAACATAAAAATGACCGCAAACAAACCAATAAATTAACACTGTCGTCGGATAAGGCATGTACATGTGCTTACATCGTCTGAATTANTACATGTGCCTACATCGTCTGAATTACCTTTGTAACCGTACTTGTAACCTGGAATTCAATTGGATATAAAAGTGTAAAGTAAACAAAAAGGTTACTGAGGTGCATAAGCACTTTTAACAGTTCTATCTAAAAGCTATAACGGCTTTGTCGCAATGTAGTTAGCGCGTTCTTGATATTGTTGCTTGCACATGTAAAAAATGGCGCCAATGAAATATCAGCCGCGTGCTCAAAGTCGACTCGACGCGGAATGTAGTTATTGTTTTGAAAATAAAGTTTTTGTGAATGGTGGCCTGAAAAGATGTTTACAGTGTAATATGAAGTTTTAAAGAACATATTAAACCACGGCAGCATTAGTATATTCATATCAAGCAGACTCTGTGCATATACGCTAGTCATGCCCTGCAATGTGAGGGTCACGCTGTCGAGATCGCCCGGTAAACTGTTCAGGTAAAATTTAAGTAATGCTCGGCAAATCCATAGTGAAATAAGTCAATCAAGTTGTCTAGCGAGATATATGATGCAAGCACGTTCCACAAGGTTATGATTAACTGAAGCGATCTTAATAGCTGATTCAACGAGCCACACGTCGTTTACCGGATTACATAACAAGCAAAGATAAAGTGGTGTTGGCGTCCCGCTGCGGCTTCAACAGCTTATTTTGACAAGGCTCGCGCTACGTGCTGGCTTGAGAAAAACATCATTGTTAAACCTTAGTGTCGATGCGTTAATTACTTATGGTCGCATTGTCTTCTTCCCACGGCGACCATTCATAAAAAGGGGGCGTAGTTAGGTATTAGACGAATTTTTTAATCACCCAACGCGTTAGTGGTGCGTTGTCCTCTGACATAATCCGTTACCTGTAGTCCTAGGATTGGAAGTCCTGGCACCAAATATGATGAATACAGACTAATGGCCCAATTTAATGAGGTCGGAGTACTGGTATATGCACTATATTTTCTAGTTACATGTAGCAGACTACATGTACCATTGCCATTGGCATAGTGTTATCTTTTTGGTGGGCATAGGTGGCAATTTCCAGACAGTACTCATGGTGATTGCAGTGATTTGTCAACATCTGACTGGACAATGGTGCAGAGATGAAGTCATAATTTCTGGAACCTATTGGCTTACATGTCTTTTACAATCAGCCAGCTACATTGTCATTGTTGTCTAAAATTTGCTTTTTCAATGGCATGGTTTGGCAAAGGGTCATATTCTCTTTTCATATATTTCTTTTCTGTTATGAAATTGTTTATACTTTTGATGTATTGCTACATATTTTCTCTATGTATGATTTTAATTTTTGTTCCTCAGGCACCTAGACAATCCATCTAGTGGAGTGTTGGGGATACAATGGAGAAAGCTGGTGATGAAATCTTACCTAGACTTTATAGACTATAGCCAACATAAGAAGACCCTAGAGTTTGAGAGGATACTTGAACAGGTAACTCACCTTTTCACTATCAAGGTGTTTCTGTAATTTCCAGTATCTGTAGTAGAGAGGGGGGGTCCTGTGTCCTCTGAAACTCACAGTAGTAATGCTTGATTAATTTTTTAGAAAACAAATAGTTTGGCCCCGATTTGCAATAATTCTACAATGACATTTTAGCTTGGTTCAACAATGTTTCAACGATGATTAGTCTAAATCAAAACAGTATATATTTAACAGCCCACTGCATACATATGATAACTGGATTTTTTTTTTAAAAAGTGAAATATCACTTAATAAACTGCAAAAATTATATTTTGTTTTGTAATTAGAATAGAATAGAATAAAATATAATAGAATAGAATGAAAAAAATCTTAACCATTTTTTACTGTAGGTTAACACTGTGAGACATCATCACAGATAAGAGAGGACAGGGAAAATCATAAAGTTAACTAGTTTTGCTATCTTCAAATGAAATTGAAGTCAATGAAATTCCCCTCCCCTGTGATCTAATGGTACCAGACCAAAAGAAACTTCACAGTAGTGGTGCATCAACAACATGGCTGGCAGAAAATTTGTAGAAGTAGGTAGGGAGGGGCTGGATCTCTTATGTGAATTGGAGTTGACTCCACAGTCTGAGACACCAAACATTGTAAAGGAATGGAATTGCCTTCATTTTAATGATGCTCATATAGACAGCCTACCTGAGTCCATTGACAGGTGCATCCATGCTAGAGTAATAGAGACTGCATGTAACAGGTTATCTTGTTTACCACAGTCCATATTCAACATGCCACAGCTCATAAAATTGGACCTCTCTCTCAATGCCTTCAATTCATTCCCTATTGTACTAAGTGGCATGACTAGGTTACAGAGTCTTAACCTGTCCTACAACCATCTATCTGAATTACCCATGCAGATCAGTGGTATGACAGGGCTTAAAGATTTCAATATCGGTTTTAATAATTTCACTACATTTCCCACAGCACTGTTAAACATGAGTAAGTTAGAAACACTGACAATAACTGGCAACATGCTATCTAACATACCAGTTGAGATCAAGGACATGACCGGGCTTAGAAAGTTCCTTCTTTTTTGCAATTGCTTCACTATGTTCCCCATAGCACTGTGTGGCATGGCTAGCCTAGAGAGGCTATACTTGGGTAACCTAAAAGGGCTGCAAGGGCATCACAACCACATATCTTATATACCAGCAGATATCGTTTCAATGACTGGGCTGGAATCACTGGATCTGGAGTCCAATAAGGTCACACACCTGTCACCTCAGATAAGGAATATGAAAAGCTTGCTGGAATTAAATGTGAAGGGGAACCCCCTGGTGCAACCACCAGAGCATGTTGCTGACAGAGGACTTGATGCAATCAAAAGGTATTTTGAAGCATTAACTACCACCAAGGGAATCCTGTCAAGTAGAATACAGGTCAACTTGCTTGGAGAAACAGCAGCAGGAAAAACTAGTCTTTCTCACACACTGCAGAGAGGAAACCCAACACTCACAACAGTAGCAGACAGAACAAGAGTGGTGGAACAAGGAACATGGGTATATGACCAAGGTATTGTTTTCAATATCAATGACTTTGGGGGACATGATATGTACAAAATAGCACATCCTATTTTTATGTCCAAACACAGCTTGGCCCTAATCACATTTGACCTATCAGAGTATGATCCAGCACGTTATCAGTTCTACATTGGAAACTGGATTGACAAGGTACAAGAAAAATTGCCAGGTATAAAGATGGCAATAGTGGGAACTCATATTGATCAAGTTTCAGCCTACAGTGCAAAGTGTTCTTTTAGTATAATTAAAAAACAACTTGAATACCACAGGCAGAGAAAACAGAAATGGTATCAGTCTCAAATAAAGAGTATTGAGAAGAAAATTCTGAACACAGATGGAACCCAAACATCTATACTTAAAGCCTATGAAGATAAAAAGAGTAAACTGATGGCCTTACAAGACCAAGTCATAGTCATCCATCATGGCATGTTTGTGGTGAGTTCCAAGACCTCGGAGGGAATTGAAGAACTACGAAACTACCTTACTACTGTTGCAAAAGAACGTGCTGTAATTTTACCAGAAATGTGGGTTGATGCTGCCACCATGGTTTGCAACAAGAAATATGAAGGCTCTGAAAATACACTTGGCTGGGATAAGATACAAGACCTTATTCTGCAGTCTGCCCCAACCCTCTGGAAAGAGAGGAGACCTTCCAAGAAAGAGCTTGATTTGGCAACATATGACATTTTAAGTTTTCTAGCTGACCGTGGTGACATCATTTGGTTTGATTCAAGCCCTACTCTGAAGAAAGTTGTATTCCACAAGCAAGAAGTTCTTGCCAATATTCTCAAAGCAGTCCTTAATCATGATAGTGATGCTGTTAGGTTAAATCTCCAACAGTCCATGAGTATTTCAGAACCAAAAGCAAAGAAAATCCATGCTGACATCTTCAGCAGAGGCATCATTTCCAGAGAAGCAATGGACTGCTTATGCGAGCCTTTCAGATTATTAACCACTGAAGCCGATGTCATGGTAGAACTGATGCAGAAACTGGAGCTGTGCTATCAAGTTCAGGAGGATCCACTGGTTCCATCCAGCATTTCATTCCACTTTACCTGGCTTTTTATGCTGGAGAGACAGCCTGAGTTGGATGAAAAATGGCCCGGCAAAGTTCCCCCAGGCACCACACAACTAACCCTGCAGATCTATTTTCCATTCAGCTGTCCAGAAGGCATATATGAGAAATTGTCTGTTCGTCAGCACAAGTACCTTGGACTTTTGAAGACCAAACGTATTGATTGGAAGGATGGGGTGTATGCAGAACTTCAAGAATGTCAAACCCATATTTCCCGACAGGAAAGTCGTCGTCATCCTGCTAGCAGCACCTCGGACAGTATCATCACTATAGCCGTACGTGGAACAGACCTCTCAAAGATGTGGTCTGTTTTTACTTGTGCTCATGATGACCTCATGGACATCATCAAAGAAGAGTGCCCTGGGGTGTGCTATGACAAATACTTGGTGTGCCCCCACTGTACAAGTGAAAACTGTGAGGATCCCACACTCTTCCCTGGAGAGATACTGGACCAGACCTATCTGTCTGGGGGCGTCTCTAAACCAAAACAGGTGCCATGTGTCAATACTGGTGTCTCCATTCCTACAGACCTGGTCTACCCACCACACCTGACCATGGGCTGGCAGGAAGGTATGAGATTTAGTAAATTTTAATTCCCAGTATTTTCTATTTGTTTCTTGATGAAAAAAAAGGTAAAATAGGAATATGTTGCACATTTTATTTGCCAAGTTTGTTCTTTATAACCAAACTAGTGTGAGGAAAAACAGCAGCAATGTTGTAACATTGTATCTCCTTGTATGAAAGCTTGCATTTTTTTGCATTTTATTGATACTATTTCAGTTGTCAAGAAGAACAAGAATAAGCTGAAACAAAACATCACTGAACCTTGTCTCTTTGACTTGATTGATGTCTTGATCCATGAAGGCATCCTGTCAGACCGTGAATCTGAGTGGATAAAGACATCTGATGAAAAAAATGCTGTTTTCTTGGACTTCCTGACTATGAAACCAGACAAGGCATTTGATATTCTCTGTCAGTTTTTTGTTGAGCATGGGCAATATGATCTTCTCAAGCTGATCAAATACTAAAGAACATATGTACTATGTGGTATTGTGAAGAATCAAGTCCCCAATCCCTATAATGACTTTTCAAACTGAATGTTGAAAATATTCACTTTGAAGAGGCATGGACATGAATAAAAACACTGCAATAGTCAAGAATGAGCAAAAGTGAAGAACTGATGGCAATTTCAAGACTATGCTCACTGCCCCAATGTTATATTACTCAGCTTCAGCTAAAACATTCTTATCCAATGATGACATTGTTATTTACTGAATAGAGAATAAGAAATATTGGCAGGCCGTAGACAAAGAAGCACAATTAAGATAATCTGAATATCTTGTGTAATTAGACATGTTGCAGAAATCTGTAATAAATCTGTAATATATTATATTGTACATGTACAGGGTGGTCTGGTTCTGGAAATACGCTTGGCCAAAAAAACCTTTTTTTTTTCTGAAACATTATTATTTTGAATTATTACTATTATAAAAAACCATATACAGTATAAAGCTTAGGAAAAAAAATTAAACCCAACATTGATGGAAAATGCACCCACCATTCCTTACTTTATTTTACACTGAAGATTTTCAAACTAGATTACATTTTAAATTATTGTACCACCAGCATGGCATTGGCGGTATACAGTTCTAGTCCTGACCCGATGTCGCTGTTACCGTTTCTCCTCCTAGACTACAAGAGCCTGCATACCCATCTTTTGGATTTATGTCACATATAATGTCAAATCAATCCACATAAATTTTGAGCTTTGTTGGTGCATGTGTCTAGGTGTGGCGCTTGGTGCCATGCACTTTGTCCAAAGATCACAAAAGTAAATGCTAAATATCTCGCAAACCAAAAGAATCATGGGAAAATTACTATAGATGGCTGAGCAAAAGTTGTGTGCAGTTTATTTGTGCCGATTTTCAGAAACTACACAGACCTAACCCATTATATTATGGAAAGGTGTTAATATAGGGGGCAATCTTTTATTTTCGCAAGTTAGAGGTCAATCAGTGCATTATGGGAGAAGCAGCTATTTGATGCTTCGAAACTGAAAACTCTCTATAATGCCCATGGTTATTATTAAACTTGAATAGGAGCATATACTGGCAATCTAACTCTGACCTGGAAATTGACCTTTCACCTACTTTTCATGATGAACTGCTTTTTGCAAATTTTCTATCCCTTATATCTACAAAACTGGCAGAGATACACCCATATAGTTACCACTGAACTTGTACAGGAAGGCACATCCTGGCAATCTTACCTTGAAATTGACCTTTGACTTACCTTTTACCATAAACTGTACTTTGCAAATTTCCTGTCCCTTATATATTTAAAACTGTCAAAGACATGCGCATATAGTTACTGATGAACTTCTTGCAATCTAGATGCAACCTGGAAATTGACCATTCACCTACATGTACTTTTCACCATAAACCACACTTCCAAATTTCTAAGCTCTTATATTTACTGGTACTTTTGAACTTGGATGGGAAGTCCTATGTTCTCAATCTTACTGCAACCTTAGTGACCTTTTAATTTTCCCCTAAAGTTTTGTTATAAATTGTAATTTTCTACAAAAACAAGTACATATATTTTTTCACTGTATTTTGTAAAGCAACATTGGGGGTGGTGTTCCTTTTTTGTTTTCCATACGAAGGCACATACTCTAGCTGGTTATACAATACCTGGAAATGGTATTGCCTCTCTGTTCCTCTAGTCGAAAAAACAGTTCAAAGTTTTCATTTTTTTTTTTTTTTTTTTTTTGGTGGTCAATTGTATATGGAATAGATATGGATCAAAGTGTTAAGCGAAAATCATCTCCATTATAGCTTGGCTGTGATATTTATAACCAGCCAACAAACAGATGTGTTACAAATTAACCTGTGCCTTTTTTATTATGTATATACTTCTTTATGATGTTGTGTAGATAACAGATAGACAGTATAATGTGACAATATCCACTAATTTTGTAATTTTAATCATAATTGTTTAGAACATTCATGTCATTCATAGATGTGACCTAGTTTTAACATACTAAAAAGTGAGTTGTAGCTTCACAGTTAATTGTTAATTCTTTTCTGTTGAATGAGTGCATTGTATTTATGGTGATTTTAAGCTTTTGATTGATTTTATACTATATTAGATTTTTATGCTATATTAGAGCATCCATATCAAGTCAGTTGATATCCCCAAATGAGGACATATGAAGACATTTTCTAAAGTTTGATCTACTGAGCATCAAGGCATTATGAAAAGAAAACTTATTACTTATTACTATTTACTATTACTAAAACTTATGTTACTTATTATTATTTTTAACTTACAAGTATGATTTTTAGGATTGGCATGCAGTTCAAATTTGAAAGCCAGCTCAATTAGGTTATCATTTATCATTGAATTTATGCAATTTTGTGTGAATTTTTCATTTTTCTCATTCTGGCATTTTCAAAGTGTGAACTTGAACTCCCATGGGCCTGAAGCCTTATGATTGTTACACATTTTACTTACATTGGTTTTACCTGTTGAGCATAATTGAAATTTGACGATGAATTTGCAGTTAAGCATAATGTACTTTTGCTTCAGAATTGACAGTGGCCTATTTTGTGCATTGTTATTTCAGCTTTTTGTCTGTACATTTGACAGCTTTGCATTCCTTGTTTGAAAGTTTTATTTAAAATTAACAAGCCTTAATAACCTTAGAGTACAGTTGATAAACTTAAAGGGCTAATAACTCTTTGTTTTGGCCAAAAAAATAATTTTCCTGGAGTTAACAACATTTTTCCCATACTTACCAATGGTTAATGAATCCATTTTACATTCAAAGTTAGTCCCTGTTTTTTTCCTAAAAAGTTTGTTTTTTTGTTATAATCTCTTAAGAGTTAAATCAGTCATTAAATCTTGGCTCCATTCGCAAGGCAGCTGGGGAGGCGGAGAGACTATTAAAAGATTAGACGGTTTTCCTTTCATGTACGTCTACAATATTTAGGTTGTGGCTTTGTAGAGCCATGGCTCAACTCAATGTGAATGCGGCCTTATATTTCTATGAGTTGTTCATAATGTTTTCATTATTATTTTCCCCTGTTAGTTAAACATTCAAAAAAGGTCATGCCAATTCTACTAAAAATAACCCAAATGGTGTTAATACACAAAATATCTCAGTGTGTTTCTGTAATTGATGAATTTTGTGGAATATAAATACAATTTTTCTGTTTTCCAGATCCTCTTAACAGTGTTAGATATTTTTTTAGAGTCACGACTTTGGGTTGTCGTTTCTTTCTGCCTTTGATTTTCTAAAAGATCAATAAAAAAGGGAAAGCTTTATACTGTTTGTTTTGAAAATGATATCTTATTTTTTCTCAACCTCTCTTTTTTCTGTCTCTCATAAGCTATTCCATTAAAACACATCAGCAGTTTCATAAAAATATCTTTGTAAGTTGCATTAGACAATTGGAAGCCTAATATTAAATGTGTCTCTTAGATAAAATGTTAAATTAAATAAAATTTAAATACTTAATTAAAATAATAATATTACTACATAACCACCTGAAAAATACGAAGAGATGGACAGGTATTTTGAGTATCATGACGTTTATCAAATTTACATATGAATGTTCTACTTAAGAATAAAACTTAATTTTTTGTTTACATTTCTATTGTTTACATATTCATCCTTCCTCACTCAATAAACATACGGCTGTTTCACAATCAGGGTGAACAATTAAATGTGGTTAATGTTACAAGTGTCTGATAAATTAGCAATTTATGATTAGAGATTGCTGATAGACTGATATCAAAGACACTGTTCATAGGAGCAAAATAAAAAAAGAATTATAATAATGGGACTACAATTTACAAAAATATAGCCAATTATGTGCTCAAAAATATCTTTTTTTAGCTGTTACGGTGGGTCATTTGCAATTAAGGTCATAAATATGATGCACTAGCTCTTTATGTGTATGATTTATGGTGAATATGATATTGTTATATATACTTCCCACAACATATGTCTTCTCTTCTAGCAAATTCTTCCAAAGAAATATTTTGAGAAAAAAAATTATTTTAACCATTTTGCCGAAACAGGCTTTTGTACACATTTTACTTTTTTTTGTTAATGCAATGAAAAACATATTTGATAAGGACAAATATTACTTTGAAATCACCTACGTGATAATAAAATGACTTTACCATGTTAATTATGACTTAAACATAATAAAGGAGTTGTGCATATGTAACCATTATTAATAATGCTATGGTATTTATAATCATGAGCCCCTTGGTCTCTCCTAATTTTTGTAGTGTCCGTACCCCTCTATCTGTTTTATTTAGGAATCACAGCATATTCTGTTTGGTTTTATTATTTTATGTATGTCCACACTGACATTTATTTTTCAGTAAGAAAATGGCACTTTACCCCTTATTATGAAAAGATATGCAAGAATTTGGTGCCAAATGTAGTGTCTGTACCCCCAAGTTATACATTAACTATTGGATAACTGGCTACATATCAATGATGATAAAACTTCAAAATATGGTATAAAATATTGATCTAGATTGTATAAAATGTATTCATGTCCTATGATGTTTAGAAAAAAAAAACATTGTATATAAATGCATATTCGATAAAGTGATACTAATTAAAAAGAGTCAGGGAAGACATTTTGCAAAAAAATAATATCAATAAAGATGCTACTCTTTGCATTCAAAATTAACAATATTGCTTCCAATGTATTGCCAAATATAGATAATTGCAAAATAATAAATTGTATATGGATTAATCTTTTATGGATTAATGTATATGATATATTTTGAGGGGGTACGGACTCCACAATACATGCATAATTAACAGATGTATATTTATAATACTCTCAGTGGATGAAGTATCCAATATGGATGACAATGAACAAAAGCCAAATAGGAAAAGAAAAGGGAAACCTGAAATTTTTACTGTCAGCAAAAATAATTTTTAAAAAAATCAAAAAGCTAATAGTCATATGCATGCTGAAGCACGTAAGGAAGTTGTTGAATGCACGCAACAAAGCAGAGAAGCAAAAAAAAAAATGAAGAATCATCCAAGGCTGGCCCAGCAAGAAAGACTAAAGATGAGAGAAGAAATTAGGGTATACTGACAGAGAGTCAAGGAGAAGCAGAAACCCAACAATCCTGACAACAGCAGAGCAAGAGGTGCAAATTAGTGAGAGATGAAAAAGAAGAAAAGACTCGAAAAAACAAGAATGAAGACCTGAAACAAAATAAATAAATAAAAGAGACCAAGCAACAGAAAGAAAAGTTTAAATTAATATCTGGTCAATTAAAGTAAAACTGAATGACACACAACCAAGCGCCAGCATCCACTGAAAAACGTGCTGTATTGTTTCTCTAAAAACCATATTGGTTAATACATGTACTTGTATCCTTTTGGTTAAAGTACTGTTGTTAGATATTTATTTTGATAACTTTAGAATGTTGGCAAAAATAACTGGTAAACAATATGACATTTCCATTACAAAAGCATCAGTTACTTGAATGTGTAGTGTCCGTACCCCCAAATCATAGCCTAAGAGGCGTGTTGTTAATTTGAACTTATAACAAAAAAATTAATATTGTGTTCTAAAAATGTTGGATGTCATAGTTAAGATGTTATTATTTTTATCTGTTACAAAATTAAACAAATGCATCAGAGTTCATTTTTCTCTCAATGTGACCCCTATTTTGTACCCCTGATGGTGAAATAGCCGATACTTATCCTGGGTGCTTATAGTATTGTGGTAAAGAGGAAAAATACAAAACAAAAGGGCAACATTTGTCCTGTACTGACATGTACTTGTACATAATTTATGGCAGCATTCATTCTAATTCAGAGTTACCTATATTTAATTTGATTTTTTCAACATTAGATCAAAACAGTTGAAAACTTATAATGACAACTTCAGAAAAGCAATGCTTTTGAGGGTATACAGAGATGGTCATATGGTATTTATTTATCTTAGGCATTTGTCTGTGGAAGCCATTTTTACCTACCTGCAAAGAATGCAGCAGTGCCTAGCAACAGTCACATCAAACTTCATGTTGTGAAGATAAACACCTCAATTTCTGTTACTTCTGGATATGTAAACCAAAATCAAGGTAAGATTTTAAAAACTTTACTGGTGGTATATTAATAGTTTTGATGGAACATCTTTCATTTGAAAATTTATTTTGAATTGTTTGTAACAACATTTAACAACAATTAAGGACTGAGATAAAAATGCATGATAAATTGTAAGTAGGTAAAATAGCTTTTTATGTACAGACACAGATGTATCTGTACATATTGCCATCACCTGCGTCTGTCGTCGCCGATGCCGATGCTGGCGCCGTGCACTTTCATTGTAAACACGATAAGTGGAATGCAGTTTTATTTTTTGGCTTTATATTTACAGAGCTGATGAATATTCATAAAACACAGGTCAAGTTCGAAAATCAGCATGATCAGGCCATTATTGTAGAAGTTATGCTGTTTTTGCACTTTTCAGCATAAATGCAATACTGTAAACACAATATAAGAACAATGTTATAATCTCTGCTTTGTAAATTACCTCTCATTAAAGTTGAATGCCTTGTTATTATTAAAATAAATCTACTTGTTTAATTTTAATTGCTCTTAGAACATCATTTATCAGAGAAAAAAAAATCAACAAAATTATTTAGGAGTGTAATATAAATATTGGACAAAAGCAAATTTTATTCAACACAAAACAGATTTGCAGATAAGTAACATATTGATGCCATGTTCAGAAGACTGATTAACTTTCATTTGTCTTTTGCAGAAATTAGACCATGTTGGGGGGGGGGGGTTGTTATGCATCTAAACATTTGAACTTCACAAGCTGTGAAACACAGCTATGTTCAAGATTATCCAGGCTTTAAAAGATTTGGTCAGGACAAGAAATGATCTTGAAAATGCATTTGGATACATCATATTAAATGAAAAAAATAAGAAAGAAGTTGAAAAGAACATTGAGGAACAGGGGTACCTCCCCTTTGCTTTTTAGGATGTGCAAAGGAAATTATTTATAAATATGTTGATATGCTTTTTACTACACTGTCAATAAAGATATTGTATAGTCTTCTTCTGGGTTGGTTTATGTTGCAGATTGACATATATCAGATCTTGTATAGAGATGTGTTTAACTGTATTTTTTTTCCTAATTTTACACATCAGGTTGGAATTAGATGTGAGTATTCTGAAACAAAGGTGTGGAGCCTGTCCCCCACATACTTTCCCAAAGGTTTAATTAATTTACTAACTGCATTCTCCCTTTTTAAATTCACAGGTTGAATAGAACAAACATGTTTTATATTTTGTGCCAAAAAGCATGGTAAATGGCCTAAAAAAATATCCCTACGTATTTCCTCAGGACTATTTAATACAAATATACAAACATATAAAAACTTGAGGAACAACATACAAAACTAATGAATTTTTATTTACAGACACAGATGTGTCAGGTGAGCCGATCACAAAACTGACAGGTAATTAAGACCAGCTCTAAGTTATTAATAATTAACATTATTATGCAATACTCAGTTGGTAAAGCGATTCTCACAGGTAGATAAGATAAAACATGACAAGTTTCTCAAGGCTATTGATTGCCAGTCTCTTTTGATAGTGATTTTTAACTCAGATAAGAGGCTGTCAGAATGTCACCTCTGTCTTGGCATTTGTCACTGATTAGCGCCTACCCTGGTGTAAAAGGGGTATTAGTGTGATCATATGCGTGGAATTTCATATCAGATGGACATATAATTTATAAAGATCTAAAAATTCGTCGCAATATTAAAAAAAAGATACATCTTTGCACAGCAGTCATAGATGGGTACGATTTAATTGTTAGTTACGAACTACTTCCTGGTTTTCATAAGGTCCTTCAAGACCTCTAAAACATCGTTATAATTGCAGCACATACCACAAAACACCCAAAAATACTTAGATATGGACATACCAGATTATTTAAATGCCAAAATTCCACATGACAACAATTTAACGCCTCCCAGGAATGCTTTTCCCTTGATCCTCTTTGTCGATGCAGCTTGTATTTCAAAACAAACAGACTGCAAATTAAGCACGATTTTGCAAAACTACTTTTTCCTCCAACTACACATCTTCTCTCCCATTCACCTCCAGCTTAAAATGACCATTCATCTTCGCGTCTTAAACCACTTCATGTCACATGACATCACACCCCCGGCACAATTCTAACTAATGCCCATTTTCTCCGGCACCCTTTATTGACTTCTTTTACCGCAACTTATACATTTTAGTGAAACATTCTTTTTTTATCGTATTGGCATATTCATTGTGGAACTCAGAACTCCCATTGGCATAAAGCTGAATGGTAATCAAATTTTCTACATGTCCATGGTATTTAAAGTCAATAATTAAAATTGCTCATAATTATTCTGTAATTTATTATGTAATTTTACATCAAAATTGACACAAACCTTCTCTGTGCACTGCTACTGCAATCGTTATGAAAAGAAAACTGTTACTTATTATTTTAAACTTACAAGAATAATTTTAGGCTTGATATGCAGCTCATATTAGAAAGCCAGCTGAATTGATTTATCATTTATTATTGCATTAATACAATTTCATAAATTTTCATTTTTCTCATTCTGGCATTTTCAAAGTGTGCACTTGAACTCTCATGGCCTTATGGCTGTTACACAATTTACTTACATCAGTAATACCTGTTGAACTTAATTAAAGTTTGATGTTGAATTTGCAGTTAAGCATAGTACGTGTACTTTTGCATCAGCATTGACAGTAGCATATTCTTATGCATTGTTATTTTCTGCTTTTTGTCTACATACATTTGACAGCTTTAATGCTGCTTCGTTTTATCCTGCTATTGTTTTCAGGAGTGTGGAAGACTCAGCATCACCTTTCACTTGTTGACTGGTTATGCCAAGAAAGTCCTGCCAGATTTTATGAAATGTAACAATATTGGAGGTCTTTTCTCCCCTTTTCTCCCCTCAGAGTTCCACAGCAATGGGTGAAGAATGTGACTGAGAACTTGCCTAAAAATATCCCTCTCTGTTAGGTAGGTGAATTTATTATTCTTATTGCATTCCCAGAGATTCAGATCGATCCAGAGATTTAGATTTAGATCGACCTAACTCCCTGGGGGTTCATGCTAAATTGCTGTCAGCTGAGCATGCACCATAGTTAATAAAACCGTTACGGCTTTTAGTAGGCGGGACAGACACTTAAGCCGGCTAAGCTGACAGTAATCTAGTGAGAGTCCCCAAAGGGATAGATCGATCTAAAATCTATGGGAATGGGGTCTAAGACTAGCTCCCTATGCCTAGAACGATCCATCTGCATGGATTGGTCTAACTCACTGGGGAGTCTCACTAAATTGCTCTCATCTTTCTGGCTTAAATGCCTGTCACACCTACTGAATCAGCTATTGTGGGTAAAGATAATTACCCCGTAGCAGCTTGACTAGGTGTGACAGACATTTAAGCCAATTAAATTAATAGCAAATAGCAAGTTAGTGAGACATTCCAGTTAAATAGATCAATCAAAACATCTGTGGGAATAGTCCCTAACAAAGCCATATTTTTTCATCTACAAAAGGTAAAAGAGGGCAAGATGCATGGATTCCTCAGAATGTACTGGGCCAAGAAAATCCTGGAGTGGACCAGCAGTCCTGAGGAGGCTTTGAAAATTGGTAATTATCTCAATGATAGGTATGAACTGGATGGAAGGGATCCCAATGGATTTGTAGCTATAGGTAAGTTTAATTAGTACTAACTGTGTGTGTGTGTGTGTGTGTGTGTGTGTGTGTGTGTGCACCTGGCTATGTTGATTTTATGTGTAACTATTCTCTAAAATAATTATGTATTAAAATTTTACATTTGACAAGAGTAATTGATCATAAAGGAACTTTTTTCCTTTATTATTTAACACCACAAATATTCACATATTCTATAATGACTGACTTGAACTATGCATTTTTTGACAGTGATTAACATAAAAAAAAATCCGGGAAGGTATAGTTTTAAGCAACACACAACAACACTTGTTTAACTTAAAAAAAATATTATTAGTTTTATTACATCACAATGTTAACAGTTGTCTAGTGCAACACAACCATAGTCCACATCACTTATAGATAATAGCAGTGTAATGAGGCCATAATAACTCAGCATTAATAGGTATTTAACTTCTTACATCTTGTTACATCACATTATATACTGTATAATGGATTTCTCTCTTAATCACTCTCCATCTAACTGTAATAAAAAATATCTTCTTAAGATATTCTGGAATATGCACTGTGAACAAATTAAAAACATGCAGCATGGGTTTTTGATATTTCCATGACTACATGCATAATAATATGTCACTTAGTAATATAATACCATATCTAGTTGTAATTGAGGCATTATGATGGCTATCCTTAAATATACACATCATAGAGACACTGTTATATGAATCATCTGGTATGCTATATATTAGAATTATAATAACCAGTAATATTTGATATATCATGTTTGAACATCCTTGTTAAACACTTTATTCAGATTACCTTTTTGCTATGAATAAAATTGGAAAAAATAAATGCTATTTGTCACTTGAAAACAATTCGAACACATGTACACACATTATTAAATAAAATTATATACATTACTTGTATTACGCACATTGGAATTTTGGACAGTACATTGCATACATCTCTTTTTAAAATAGTTTTTCTGTAAGTAAAACTTTATACCTTATATTATAATGATTATTATACTTGTTTGTAACTCACATTTTATAATATTTTGGAAAGAATTTTAAGCTGCTACAAATGATTCTATGATCATCATGCAGTTAACCCGACTGATTGGAAATACTGTGATATATAGTCCTTCACTATTTCAGTTCTTTGACAGAACCTAGCTAATGCTAAAACTATGTACAAAATCAGTTTAGAGTTCAGTTATATAACAAACAATACATTTATGCTTTGTTAAAAACAAGTTTACATTAAGTACTAGTTACTACATAGTCATCCACTGTATGCAATGTATAAAAGTGTAAGTATGTCAAGGCGCAGCCCAGATAAAATGTGCTTTGGTATATGTCGATCACATACAGTGGAAGACCAGTAGCTGTATCTGACTTAATATCCCTCGACTGCCACTTTGAACAAACTTTGAAAGGATCAAATCACAGATGCTTAGGAAAATACAGGTCAGCAAGTTAGTGAAATACAAATGAAATAAATATTATACTATTGTCCAAAGCACCAGCTGTGGGAAAAATAACAAATATTTTTGCTTTGAATAGTTAAACATTCATCAAATACGACCTTACCTTGATTATTTTCTGTACAACTATTCGCCCTAAAATATATTGGTATTCAGGAATGGAAAGTCATCAAAGCACTTAATCAATGCTATAAATTGTTCCCGCCTTTTGTTATTTTGATGAGACATGTTTTAATATATGAGTTTCTTTATCTTCCAGTAAAAACGATATACTGTTTCAAACACCCACATGTCAAATGCAAATATTCATGCACACATTTACAAGTTATCAAGCTGGTATTGTACAGGTGCAGGGCCATCAGATACATATTTTCTTTTACAGATTTTTTAATATGTACATTATACTTAAATAGTTGATTCCTGCTTGGGTTCCTATTGTTTTACATATATACATAATTTCAAATTCCACGACGGGGTTAGGGTGAGGGTGGCAAACAGTACAGGATTGTGTTAATGGCAATGTTCCATTTGATTTTTTTGAAGTACTTGATTGCTTCTGTAAATCGTGCCATCACTATGAGAACTGTACCAATCACTTTACATGTATCTATTGTACTGGGGTGGGTAATACCAAGTAACTCTTCTTGAACTGATGCACATTTCTTCAAGTAAAGAACTCCATCTCTGTACAGCTTTACTTCTACCAAAATTTCTCCAATATTTAGGTAACATAAAGCTGTTTTTTCATGCTTGACACCAAAATGTGTTTCATATATATCAAGTGCATTCTTAAAATATTTTAGAGACTCTGCATACATACCCATTTCACGTAGTGCAACAGCAACACTGATGTATGCGACAGCAGTTTTTAAGTGTTTGGTACCAAGCAACTTTTCATGTATTTCAAGCGCTTCCTTAAGATATGCCAATGCATCATCAAACTTACCCATGTCCTGTAGCACACGGCCAATATTGTTGTATATGGCAGCAGTTTTAGTGTGATTGGTGCCGAGCAAATTTTCATGTATTTCAAGGCTTTTCTTATGATATGTCAATGCATCATCAAACTTACCCATGGCATGTAGCACAAGGCCAATATTGTTCAATGATTGCGCAGTTTTAGTGTGGTTGGTGCCAAGCAACTTTTCACATATTTCAAGACCTTTTTTTTGATATGTCAATGCATCATCATACCTGCCCATGTCACATAACACGTCACCATAGTTGCTGTATGAGTCAACAGTATCAGTGGGGTTTATACTAAACTGCTCTTCACCTATTGCAATACTTTTTTTCAAATATATCAGAGCATCGTCAAGCTTACCCATGTTATGTAGCAAAATACCAATATTGTTGTATGACATGGCAGTTTCCCTGTGATTGTCACCAAGCAGCTCTTTGCGTATTTCAAGACTTTTCCTGTGATATGTCAATGCATCATCAAACTTACCCATGTCATGTAGTACAAGACCAATACTGCTGTATGATCCAGCGGTTTCACTGTGATTTGTACCACACAGCTCCTCACTTATTTCAAGACTTTTCCTGTGATGTGTCAGAGCATCTTCATACTTACCCATTTTATGTAGTACACTACCAATATTGGCGTATGATGCAGCAGTTTTTGTGTGCTTGGTGCCAAACAGCTCTTCACGAATCTTAAGACATTTCCTGTGATATGTCAATGCATCATCATACTTACCCATGCACTTTAGCAGGGTACCAATATTGTTGTATAAGTCAGCAGTACTAGGGTGTTTAGTACCTATCAGCTGTTCCTGTATTGCAAGACCTTTACTTTGATATGACAATGCATCGTCATACTTACCCATGTCCAGTAGCACAAGACCAATATTGTTGTATAAACCAGAAATTGCAGTGTGATTGGTGCCAAGCAGTTCTTTTTGTATTTCAAGAGATTTTTTTAAAAAATTCAGTGCATCATCATACATACCCATCTTTAATAGCAGGTTCCCAATACTGTTGTATGATCCAGCAGTTCTTGTGTGTTTGGTGCCAAGCAGCTTTTCCTGTATTTCAAGACTTTTCCTGTGATATGTCAATGCTTCATTGTACTTACCCATGTCACAAAGCAGATTACCAATATTGTTGTATGAGTCAGCAGTTTTAAGGGGGTTCACATTAAACTGTTCTTCATTTATTACAAGACTTTTCTTATAATACTTCAGAGCATCATCATTCTTACCCATTTCATGTAGGACAATACCAATGTTGTTGTACGAGTCAGAGGTTACTGTGTGATTGTTGCCAAGCAACTCCTCATGTATTTCAAGACTTTTCTTGTGGTATTTTAATGCATCATCATACTTACCCATAGCACAAAAAATGTCCCCAACTTTTTCATATAAAAATGATAAGTGTAAACTGGTTTGTCTTTTTGGAAGCTCATTGTTTTGTTTTGCTTTAAGAATCTTTACTGACTCTTTTAATATGTGCAGAGGTTCATTAAACAAATACAATTTTTTCAATACAATAGTTATGTCCAGAAGTCTTTGTATGAAATCATCAAAGTCTGTGTCCACATCCCCGTCTAGTGCAGTAGTGCTTATTGATTTATTTTGAAGGTATTTGCTTAGATGTTTCAACAAAAGCTTTCCACTGAACAACAAATGTGGAACTAAGGTTACTGCCGTTTCATATGCATCTTTTGGAATTGAGGATTCAAATATCACTACCAGTGTTGCTGCTCTGTCACAATAATATCTATAGTATGAAATTTCCATCACTAATTGTTTATCAGGAAATTGTTTTGCTTGGGACTCAGAAAAAGCCTTTAACAGGGGATGTAGATCATAAACCTGATCACTCACTTGGTTTACAAGGGACTTGGATGTGAAACTGTCAAAAATGTCTTCACATATGCCCTCTTCTATTTGGAGAATGTTTGAAACATCGGTCAAATTAAAAGACACTGGGAATATATACAGACTGCAGAACATATCTTTTTCGCTATCAGACAATGCTTCAAAGGATATTTCCAAAGTCGACTTCATTCCTTCAAATTTAGATGAATCTGCCACTTCAAGAACACCTTTTCTGTCTATTTTCTCTTGCATTTGCAAACCTCCTTTCTTTCTTATTTGAGGTGCTAGTAATTTCAAGGCAAGAGGACAATACCCACATCTAGCAGCTATTTCTTCCAAGATTTTAACATCTTCTGTTTGGGGGACAGACCTCCCACCTGATAGTAGCCAAGTTGATGACTTAACATCAAGATGGGATATTACTTTTTCATTTACTTTCACAGATGTGAGGCCAATTGATTCACGGCTGGTACAGACTAAAGATATGTGCTTTGATGCTTTCAACATATCCTGAAGTAATTTCATGAACTGCTGTGTCTGGTCTCTAAGTAAATTATCAATGTTGTCAAAGATAACCACAGTTGCTGATTTGATCTCAGAAAGAGTCTTTTGAAATAAATTCTGATGGTCGGCATATATTTCTTTCAAAAACATCTGAGGATTATAATGTTGCACTAGTGATAACTGAACAGAACCAAGATTTTCAACCTGCCTCATGTCTAGAAAAAAAACATTTCTACCTTTTTCACTCATGTGATGTCCCATCTCTACAGCAATGCTGGTTTTGCCAATGCCACCCATCCCTGTCAGGAGCAAAACATCTGAGTTGTTGACCTGTTCTTGAATTTCAGTCAACAAATCCTCTCGTCCACAGAAGTTACTGTCTTTTCTGGGAAGGTCCACAGACATGAGTTGACAAGCAGTAGGTACTCCTGAAACAATGGGGGAAAAAAATTAACAATACGGTATGTGTCAACAAAATGCACATTTTCAGTTTAATTAGGAACATTTGTCAGTGGCCAATAAACATGACAATAGATATGAAGATGCTGGTCAACTTTCTTTTCTTTAATTTTTATGTCAAATTCTTGCTTACCAATGATTTAGAATGTGCAAATTTTTTCGTGTTAGAAAATATATGGATATGCTAAGCATCATTTCATGAAACGGGGCACATTCAATTTTCTCTATAAATAACCTTCCATTATCTGTAGTCACTGTAATAATTATTAATATTAGTTACATGTCAAAAGGTAAAGTTATTATTGTTTGTAACTTTTAACAGACTGTGTACCTGTGGATTGTATTGGTTTAATGAGAATGTGATCATAGTCTTGTTCTGTGTAGATCTTTGACAAACGTAACAGTACTGTCTTGAGACCTTCAAAGTCACTTTGAAATGTTGCCGCTGAAAGCCTGGCCACACCATGCATATGTTTGTTACGATATGTCTTCACTCGACCAATGTCAGCTTCTGTGGACAAGTCACTGCTGAGAGGCTTGTTCCATTTGGCGCTTGGATTCAGTGTGGTGATATTTCTTAACAACAGGACAGCTAAGGTGACATCAAAATCATTTACTTTTGCAGTTAAGGAACAGGCCCCAGCTGGATACAAAATCTGCTTTTGGCTTGCATTTAGAACATTTCTCCTACTTAGCTGAAGCAAATTTCTTCTTACAGCTGGGATGTTCAGAACATTATACAATAGGCCTGTGGATTGGTCAAAGTCCCCTGGATAAGCTTTGTGTAATTCTTTTGTCAATACATCTCTAAGAACATCTGAAGCACGTTCCAGAAGCACTCTCAAGCGAAGGTAATTTTCTTGTCCCTCATCCATTTCAGGTGTGAGTGAAGGTTTTGATAATGCCATTGTTTCACCTCTGAAAAAAAAACAAGTATTCAATTCAATCATTTTAGAAATAATATAAAAGTCATTTGTAATTTGAGGCCATGGTAAAAAAAAAGAGGTGAATGGTCAATTTTAATAATAATTATTCTTGATTTTTATCTTCTTCTTTTTAAATAAATGTTTTATTATCTGGTGCTTACAAATATTATTGATGTCTTTTAAGTCATAAATTTTTCAATTTGCAGCTCCAAGTCAGTAAATTTATAGATTTGTACCCACAAGTGACCACTAATAACAAATTACCAATTTGCTGAACTGACCTAGCTTAAGGAGGGTCCCATCAGGGAGTAGGGGTAGTGATCACAGTTCACGGGAAATAAAATATAGAAGTTATTCATCCGTTTGGGTTATCATCAGCACCTTATATTTTTTCAAAATTGACCAGCTAGCAATTAATCAAAAAGTGGAGAGGACAAGGTTTTCAAACTTTGATGTATTTAGATGACGGTTTGTGCTATCTGATGACAAAGACAGATTGAAGCATCAGGGTGCTGAGATCAAAGAGGATATATTGCCAAGTCAGGTTTTATGCGAAAGCTAGGTGAGAAATCTATTTGGTCGCCAGTACAGAGTTTGACCTTTTTAGGGATTGATATTGACACTACTATTGGGGAAATCAGAGTTCCTGATAGGAGATTAGTAAGAGCTAAGAGAACTGGCATTGATATTCTCACAAAAGAGAGTCGAGGTCAATTTGTTCATGTGAAATGTTTAGCTAGTTTTGTTGGTCAGATTATTTCTACGTCAATTGTTTTGGGAAATGTAACGCAGCTAATGACAAAGTATATTAGCATGGTTATTTCAAGTTCTTTTCTTGGAATCAAAAAATGTTTGTGTGTGAAGATGCTTGCAGTCAAATTAGATTTTGGATACAGAACCTTGATGACGTAAATCATAGAATTTTACAGTTTTCACCTCAGTGCAATAAGGTAGTTTATTCTGATGCTAGTACATGTAGTACTGGGTTTGGAGGATATTGTGTGGAGACATCTAAAGGGGTGTGTCACGGGAATGGTCGGCTGCTGAAGTGACGAAGAGCTCAACTTAAAGAGAACTGATAGCTGTTTACAGGGTATTGTACTCCATGGCAAACACGTTGAGTGGTTCAAAATTGAAGTGGTTTTCTGATAACAAAGCTATTGTACATATAGTAGAAAAAGGCAGCATGAAAAGTAAATTACAAGCTATTTCCTTAGATATTTTTCATCTAATGATGAAGTGGAGTATTTCAATAGAAATGGAATGGATACCTAGAGAAAAGAATACCCAGGCAGATTATATAAGAAGAATTGTGGATGTTGATGATTGGGGTATTTCTCGGGAATTATTATTTCTTACATTTTGATAAGATTTGGGGTCCTCACCAAGTAGATTGGTTTGCATCCTGGCATATAATGCTAAAGTATGTACTTTTTATTCCAGATTTTGGAATCCAAGAAGTGCTGGTGTTGACGCATTTACTGTGAATTGGGCACGCGTCAACGGGTACTGGTTTGTACTACCGGTATACCTTGTTTCACGGGTAGTGAAATACATGGAGTTGTGTAAGGCATATGGGACCTTAATTGTACCAAGATGGCCGTCTGGAAGATATTGGCCATGTTTATGTCTTGATGGAAATAATTTTATTCCAGCAATCAGAGAGATTGAGTTGTTACCCATTGAGAAGGGTTTTTATACACCTTCTAAGTCAAAAAAGGGAGTTTTTGGAAATAAAAATTTACCGTTTGATATGATGGCTCTGAAAATTGACTTCAGAGTTTAGATGAGTTCGTATATTTTGTTTTCACTTGGCGTGTCGCTAATATATATTTTGTTTTATTTACATTTAGTTAACCACCTAAACTACTTCAGAATTGTAGAAGTGACAGCTAGTACGACGAGAAAGTACGCTTATGGATTTCTGAGATGGAAGGAATGGGCTGATAAAAATGGTTTTCAGAAAGAGGATATATTCCCACTTTCACCTTTTCATTTAAGTGCATGTATATCTTACTTATTTAGTAGAAAACAACAAGACTTTTGGTTCCATTACAGATGCATTTTATGGAGTGATGTTGTTGGTATTAAATTTCCTACTGATTCAATGTTGGTTAAAAATATTTTTGAGGGTGGCAAAAGAAGATATATATATATACCTGTATATACTGCTAAACATTATCTGTTGGTGAGGAAGAGTTCACCACATCTAGACATTGATCAGTTGTGTAAGTATACTGCTATAAGTGAGAAACACAAGAGCTACACTCTACTTGTAGGTGTGGCCCCTGTCCAATTCAAGGACATATTTTCATCGTGAAAAACAGCTTAATAGTAAAACTCTTAAGTAAAAGTTTTAATACTCCAAAAGGTCCCATGTATCCAGTAATCAACAATATATAATATCAAATTATTCTTTTACCTGTTTATAAATCCACTTCCTACTTCACGTTAACTTTGTAAGCTATCACCTAAGTGCGGAAGTATAACACACAATTTAATAAGCCCTGTGCCAAATATAGATTCCTCTCTTTGTGTGGGTTTTTCCACTGTTGTTAATACTTACTAGTGAATGCATAGCGAGGCTACCCTGGAAATGGCAGACTGCTTTTGTTGTTATTTGTGAGGTTTAAAAATGTAAATTATTACATGTACAGACTCTAGCCTGTTTTGTTGAATAATGCGTGTGTGTTGTTGTGGGTATGCATTGGGGCGGGGGGCATCGTCTGTGGATATGTAAGTGCATGTGTGAGTGTGTGTGAGCATGTGTGAGTGCCAATGTGTATGTGTTAATTTGCATGTTTTGGTATGTGTGTTTGCATGTACAGTATGTGTTTTTGCATGTGTGCATATGTATGTTTGAATGTGTGTCAGTGAATTTGTCAGTGGATAAGTAAGTGCATGTGCATCAGTGTGTTTGTGCCCGTGTGTGTGTGTGTGAGTTGTGTGTGTGTGTGTGTGTGTGTGTGTGTGAGTGTGCCATTACAATGAATCTGGATGGAAAAACACCCTTTACCTGGATTTTGGTTTGCACAGCTAGCTTATTCCTGGGTTTAAACATGACTTGTTATATTTTATCGTTATACCTAGGTGCTGCAATATTCACACTCAAAAAGATGGAGGTGGGGGAAGTGATTTATACATGTTGACCAATATGATCATCATATTAATTCCTGCATTTTTATTGTTTACCCATCATTTGTTCATGACATGATGCTAAAAATTACCTTATATCCTCAACAATTCAATGACATAACTGTTGTTTATTGTTACAGGTTGTATGTGGAGCATATGTGGTATTCATGACCAGGGATGGGGAGAGAGCTACCCGTGTTTGGAAAAATAAGCTTCCTGAATTATCAAGGATACAAAAGGAAATTTGATGTCCCAGCTTTTGTTAGAAAATATGGAGGAAAGAACCCAGCGGGCAAATTGTTGTTTTAATGTTGAAACAACGTTGAACCATAACGTTGAGAAGACATTGGATAAACGTTGGATTTGAAAGTTGTGTCAACCTCAGATAACAACGTTGTATCAACGTCAGAAAACAATGTTATATCAACCCCACCCAGCGGGAAAGTAGCCTTCATGTGTTAAGCAGTAGGACATTTTTGATGGCTAAAAATATGTAGGGTATAAATGTATGGCCTTTAAGTTAAAATTTCCAAGGTTTAGATTAATATATATAGTTCTTTTCTTATATATATATATATATATATATATATATATATATATATATATATATATATATATATATATATATATATATATATATATAAACAAAGTCACAGTCACCTCAACCTGTCTATCTATAATAGCAGGTTACCAAGAACTGTTAACTCCATCACATTTACAACAACTTATTCAACCTAGTGTTAGCTGACCTTGCAAGGAATTCAGTTTATTGGAATGTATTTCTGAATAACAAGTTAAGAAAATTCACTAGTTAACTAAAGACACAAAACAACTGTCACTTTTACTTTAAAACCGTTTTATTATTTTGATAAATTTAGTTACAGTATTGATAAACAAAGTATCACGTTTTCAAATACAGGTCGAGATCGAAAATAAGCTTGATTGGTTTCAGTTTTGATGCAGTTGTGCCTTGTTTTGTTTATAATTGCTTTTACCTCAGATTCAATTCGTAGGCATGTTTACAGTCTCATTATTTAACTAATTAGATATGTATAACTGTTCTTTTGACAAATTTATCATCTTTACAATATTTTTAGTTGATTACATAAAAATGGTGTTGAACATGTATTAATCATTGTGTAATTGTCAAAAATGGAAAAAAAAGCAAATCATTGCAGTTTGTCAGATTAAATCATTCATTATATGTTAAGAATCTCAGAATGGAGCAAATTAAACATTTAACATTGTTCTATTGATATTTTCTACATCTAAACAATTTTCTTACTTGATCATATACAAATGAGAATAAATTGATAATTTTGTTTTATACAAAAAGGTGTTTAAAATAGAAATAAACCCATTTCAGTAGAGTTCTCTCTTATTTACATTTTTGGCATTTTCAAGTGTGACTTTGAAGTTCTATGGGCCTGACAACCTTTGCCCTTCACATTTTCTGATTATCCATGCTATATATATTTTATCATTAAATATTGGTAGTCATATATGCTGTTTAGCATTACATAATATTGCATCAAAATTAAATAAGCCCTATTTTAAGCACTGCCACCATAGTGACCATCTGAGAAACCATATTTTGTTCTCAAACTTTCAAGAAAGAAACAAATACCAAAGATACAACTTCAATTGCAATGCAGTCTGTTTGGATAATTTTCTTGTAAGTTAAAGTTTTTTAATGAACATACAATTTTTATATGCTGTCTCTTTCAAGATGTGCCTTTAAACCTCAATGGGCTTAAAGACCTTTGCCAGTCACATTTGCTGAATATCCATGCCACTAATATTTTATTATTATAAATTGATAGTCATTATGCTGTTAAGCATTATGTAATATTGCATCTAAATTGAAGAAAGCCCAATTTTGGGTGCTGCTGCCATCATGTCCCTTATAAAAAAAAATTTTACTCATGATTGTCAATCTTACAAAAAAAAAAAAAAAAAAGACTGAAATGCAGCCCAAGTTGGAAAAGCAGTCTAATTAGTGAAACAGTCTTTTTTATCGTATCAGCATATTCAGTGTGGAACTCAGAACTTCCATGGGCATAAAGCTGAATGCTAATCAAATTTTCTACATTTCCATGTTATTTAAAGTCAATGATTAAAATTGCTCATAATTATTCTGTAATTTACTATGTAATTTTACATCAAAATTGATACAAATCTTCTCTGTGCACTGCTACTGCAATTGTTATGAAAAGAAAACCCTTACTTATTATTTTAAACTTACAAGAATAATTTCAGGCTTGACATGCAGCTCAAATTAGAAAGCCAGCAGAGATGATTTATCATTAATTATTGCATTAATGCAATTTCATAAATTTTCATTTTTCTCATTCTGGCATTTTCAAAGTGGCACTTGAACTCTCATGGGTCTGAAGCCTTACGATTGTTACACATTTTAATTACAATAGCAATACCTGTTAAGCTTAATTAAAATTTGATGTTGAATTTGCAGTTAAGCATAATGTACTTTTGCATCAGCATTGACACTTAGCATATTTTGTGCATTGTTATTTTCTTTTTGTCTGTACATTTGACAGCTTTGCTGCCTTGTTTCTACTTGTCTTCTAGGTGATTGCATAAAATGAGATTTTTTGGTCATGAAATAAAATGAAAGATGCAAAACCTTAAATATCATCAAATTTTATTATCATAAAGTAAGATCATGTGACCCTTACCTGCAACAAAAATATATTTGGAATTTATTTTTCTAAATTAATATTTAACAGGTTAGTTTAATTAATGTCTAAAAAACTGGCCGCATAAGTAATGGCTCCCCCCCCCCCCCCCAAAGACTGATCCTGATTTTCTAAACTTCTTAGGTGTCACAGTTGAAAATACTAACTATATCATGCTAGATCTGAGTTGGTATGTATTTAGTCACTGTCAAATAACTACATCTTAAACCAAAATTTTTACCGAGCCCATTCCCTTGTTGTAGTGAAGCAATATTTTAAAAGCATTTTCCTTATTATCTTCTGGTATTGTGGCCATACAGGAACATTTAGACTCGCAGTGCGAGTGCAGGTCCTGTCCCACAAAATGATCAATCATAGCAAAGTCTGCTTAGAATTTAAGCCAACTAAGCTAAATTTCACAAGAAGCCTTAACCCCTGCAAAGCTTTTTACCCAGACATTGAACCAAGTCTTTTGCTGCATAATAAACTCTGTCAACTACATTAATTGTTGGCCATCATTATAAAAAGTTCTTAGATTACTATAGCAGTTGAATTAAATGGTCCACTATCTGGTTTTAGCATTCTAAGCCAAGATCAAATATTAAAACTTTTTTTTTTTTTTTTGAGAAACAGGCCATAGTGGAAAAAATACTGACATACACAACTCTCAGAACCCTGAGCACAACATAAG
Source organism: Lingula anatina (assembly GCF_001039355.2). Next base: position 157,466 of record NW_019775564.1, on the reverse strand, counting down.
GTAATGAAATCTTTTTTTCTCATAATCATTTTGCTTTTAATTGTGCAAATCTACTTTTCTAATGTAGTTTAGCTAATAAATTGCACACATTTTTTTTAACTTGATATATCCCCCATCCCGTCTCCCTGCTCCCCTCAAAGTGAATCTCTATCTGTCAACCAACTGATTTAGTGAAAATGCATAGTTTCATAACACCTTTAAAATTAATGTGGTCATTTGATGCAGTCACTGTAGCGCTTTATGTTTCCAGAAAAAAATCATAACAGACAACGTAAAAACAAAACTTGAATAACATTCAACCTTAATTACAATTTTTAAAGGTATCTTTCAAATTACTTGTAAGCAATATAACATATAGTCAGTTTGTAAAACTGAATTTTCCTCCCTTCATTTAATGCATAATAGTAAAACAGATATTAATTATCTCTTAGATCAATTCTGAATCATTTATACATGGTTGTGATATTCATTCTATATGGCATAGTTTTGCACCCAAGTGAAGTGAAATAAAACGAACAAATTATAATTATTATTGTCTTCATGTTATCTCATTGATTTGTTAATGTGCATATTTTGAATACTGTTCTGACCTACCAGCACCTACAAACCTTGAAGAAATGCATTGCTAGAAAGTGCACTAAAATAACAGTAACGGCAAAATTGTTGGACTTAACAACTGAGCAATAAGTTCAATTTCTGTAAGATAAAAGTAGAAAAAAAACTTTGGCTAATATTGTCTTTTGTCTGTTGATACTAAACTACACTACTTTAAACTTTTCAATTTCCTAGGACTTAATGACCTAAGAGTTTTCATGCACCTGGTGCTATCCAATTAAGGAACTTCAGACATGCTTCATAGCCAAAGAAACAGGCCTGAAAGAGAGTAAAATAAAGAACAAGTTGAGTTTAAAATTCTATGACTAAGAAACTTAATGGATTGTCTATGTATTTCACCATTTTTGCTGTTCTAAAATTTTACTGCCCTTGAGTGACACTCCACATATTCAACTCAAAAATGCTTGTCAAATCAAACAATGTACTAGTAATACTATTTTTTAAAATAAATACTCTACTTTGATATTAAGTAAAACTGTAACAAGAAGGGTCCTCTAAAGTAGCCCACTGCCTGTGGATACAAACTGGTCAGTATTATTCAGTTATCAAAACTAAAAACCAATATCTAAATGGAGTTTCCCCAACACTTACAGCATTAGCTGGGAATGCCCTGAGAAACACTGGGGCTGCACCTTTGTATAGAGCTAATGGGCCTTCATTCTTCATCAAGTGCTTTAATACATCTCCTACACCCTTGTACATGCCCTCTGGAGCTAAAATGGGGAGAAGGAGAGCTTATAAGTTGCACAAGATACATATAAGCATTCCATATTGGTAAAAAGAGTATATAGTTATTCAAGAGACTGTTAAACTGATTGCTTTCAGTGAAAGTCCTTGCGGAGTTGGATCCATCTACAGAGAACAATATTTGAGCACTAACCTGTTTGAAACCTGGACTTAAGCACATCGGGAGGCATGGCTATCATCCAATTGAATATACCTGCCATACCTCCAGCAAATAAAATGCGTGGGACACTCAGTTCACTCCTGAAATGTTTGCTCTCATTCAGAACAGGGGACTAACAGAACCAGGGATCAAATAAAGCAGACTGCAATATAAATCTATTCAGTGTCTAATCCTGAATCAAGCGACAAGCTTTTAAGTGGGTCGCCATATTTGATCTGAGAATCTATTAATCCACTGCTCTGAATGCACTCTTAGATCGATTCACAACGAGTTGAGCCAGGCTTTACAAATCCTGGGGACTAAATATGGTGGACGTACATGAAAGAAAAACCCTCTAATATTTTAAAAGTCTCTTCGCCTCTCACACGCCTCTCCATGCATCGTCCCTGCGGGGGTACAGTCATTAAATTTC
>NW_019775564.1:134253-151634 GCF_001039355.2 Lingula anatina | reverse complement strand
AGTTTGAAAAGATAGACTGATTTGATTTTTGAAGGTATCAGGGTGGCATGGTTTTGTACATTGCTTCCTGCAAGCCTGATATCATCTGTTATGAAGCAGTTCCTTAACATCGGGAAATTATCAACTTCCATGATGGATTTCAGTGGCTGGTCAAGACTCCAAACTTGCATGTGGTTTTTACACAGAATCAAAACAGCAGAGCCACAGCTAGTGTGGAATTTCTGTTCAACAGCTAAATGGTGTGTGTGTGTGTGTGTATTTGCCACTCGTAGTTTATGTTCATCGTGTTTGCAGTCTGTGGCTGTAGAATTCCTTTATGATATTCATGCATTCTGGCAGCTAAGTCTACATGTTTGATCCCTTGGTGGCAAAGCAAGCTGCTTGCCAAAGCCAAATTGAACATGCAATAATCTGCACGAATCTGATAAGCCAGCTTGGGATTTTGTTGATTTTTCATTTGAGTGTGTAAATCTGTGAAGATCTGATAAAGAAATGCATTAATTCTCCTATGCTATCAGACAGCATATGATTCATAATATGATGGCTAGTCTGCCAGGGAATTTATTAGGCCATGTTGATGTAGATTTAGGATTTACTGATAATGATGGTCTATCTGATGTTCTTTCACCAGGTGCATTTGGCACTGTTGTGGTATATTACATTATGGGAAAAAGCTGATCAAATTAGCTCTTGGATTCTGTTCATACTCTACTGGTAATTAGGTCAAATATAAATTTAGGGATCAACCATTTGTATATTACCCACCAATTTGGTGCAATGTTACAAGCAGTAGGTCCCTGGACATTTTTGACATGAATTTTGACTGATAAAATATGAAATAATAATACTGGACTGATAAAAATCTATAGCCTAGTAATTATGACAAAATTTATTTTTGAGCTGCCTTATACCTCAGGGAAGTCTTTTATTAGCTATGAGTTGAAGAAAATCTGTTCACTAAAAGGATAATGCCATTTGTGCCTCCACCTTCTCTTTATTTTTAGTTTGTTGGTGTGAATATGCAATCCTTATGTTGCACATTATAAAGCAAGGGATTTGAAATCAAATTTGTTGCCATGGACTATGGTGCCATTATTTGTAATTTATTGTATTTTGAAAGAGTAAATCCAGAAAATCTGTCGTAGAGTCAGTTGGTAAATAAAGAAGTAGAGTAAAAAAATTGCATGCCCGAGTATGGTTTAAGAAATTGAAGAATTAATGGAAGTATAGGATTTTATGAGAACGGGTTTGCCGATATATTGAAGAAGCAGTAGACAACAAAATATGCATTTATAAACTGTGTATGAATAGAATGCATGGAATAGAATGTTTTTGCCATTAAAGCTAAATATAAGTCATGCTACATAATCTGACATAATTATCTTTTTTAACCTCCAAACGTACTGACATTATTTGGCCTGACTCATGTTCACCTGTACATATCTACACTATTAATGTAACAAAAAGTAATTCAACTAATTTTAGGCTTAACTGATCTATGCCAGGTGTGAAGAGATAAAAAAAATAATGTTTTTTTGGGGGGAGGGTATTTTGGTGTCAGACCTCAACTGCAACATCGGTGTTGATGGGCCTTATTGAATGTTATAATATAAGAAAGGGTAAAGGTAATCTGTTAGCTTAATCAGACACATCCAGCTGGCTTATATTTTTAGCGTAGACCTATCTTCCTTTTTGTGCGTATCTGGGAAAGTGAGAGGTGATTGCCAGAGAAATATTGGCAATTACTTTAATTCAGATTTAAGTAGGAAATAGAAAAATGTTTGTGTCTGGGCCACTTGGGCAGGTTAAGTCAGGAATGAGGAAAAAGGAAGGAAATTCTATATAACTCTAGAATGCAGGGCCAAAATTGAACTGCAGTCTAGGTATGCGCTATCAGTAGCTTTTCACCTAATGCTGAAAGATAAACCAACTTGGCTGATAAAAATGGGGAAATACTTTATATTTTTTGCAAAATTAAATTTATAATTGATTGGGACCATAAACTTAATGCTATGAAATATATCCAGGTATTCTGCTTATAACACTTTTTCTAAGGGAGTTCAAACTTCTTTTTAAATAAACCTGAATTTAAAAGACAAATGAAGACATCCTTCTAAATAGAAAGTAAACGAAGCAGTCTCAATGCTGTTTTCACTCTTGAATTTGTGCAAAGTTGTATATATTTTAACTAACAGGGAGTGGTATATCAAGGATAAAACAAGCATCAGAAAAAAAAAGTCCTGAATAACATGATATTTTTCAACTCGTGCCTGCATTCAGTTAAACATTTTTATTTATTCTTATGCATATTATAAGAGATCTAGTGAAAAATTAAGCATTGACTTACAGAATAATATGAGTATGACAGAAGCAGTGTTGTTTGCTTATCACTTATAAAATGAATGCTTTGTTCCAGGTGGGAAGAAAGGCGTACCGCAAGTGGAAGGGTCCATTACATAAACCATGTCACAAGAACTACACAGTGGGAAAGACCAACAAGGTGAGAAAAAATATGATTTAAAAGAAGATATGAAATAATATATGATATGTTAGTGTAGAGGAAAAAATGTAATGCTTTGCAAGTGCAGTGATCAAATTAAGCAGGCCTGTGTAGTCTGAAGGTTAGGTACTATTTGAAAGAAAATGGTCTTTCAAACCTTGTTTGTGAAGATGTGAAAAGAATAAGGGCGTTTAGTTCATACATGTATTTCTGTCTTAAGTATTAGTCATAAATTATGATTTAAGTCCATAAATTTTATGTTTTGTAAATACAGCTGATATATGATGGATTACTTACATAATTTTCAAACCAATGATATGGAATCTTTGGGGTTATTGACATGACTTACAAAATAGGTTATTATGGACATTGTTTAAAGATTGATGTTTTTAGTTGGGTAGAGACATTTTACCTTAAAATGATTTATACAGCATGCTGGTATATGACTGAGAATCTAATAATTATCAGAATTAAATTAAATGTTTTATGATAATGTCACCTAGACATATAATTAACAGCACTTTGCTTCATCGTGAAATATGTGACTGGCAGGAGAAAATGTTACTCATTTTGAGTATTTTCATACCAATTAAATGGCAATACTACAACTGCTAGTTATAAGTTAAGGGTATTTTATACCTGTTGATTAGGATGAGAAGTTAGTGTTACAAGGAGAGATGTTTCAAGGGTTTGTTAAAAAGTAATTTTGTCTTCAGTGTTAAGATTTCTTTCATGTATTTTTCATTTCCTGACCCTTTTTTCCGCTTTTGGAAAAAATATATTCTATTGGCATCAAAAACTATTGATGCTGTGCTCTCTATAGAACTTTTCTTGATAAGAACTTATTACACTGACAGACTTTCTGTGGTTTTGAAAGAAAGCCAAAGGACAGTTCATATTATTGTGGATCAATATGTGTCATGTACAAGACTTTCTCATTTCCTTTCACGTGCATAAATTGCATTTTCGTTGGCAAATGATTAGGGGAAATAAGAAGATAACCTCAAAAGTCGGTTTTGGTGCATGGATGCTTTCCATTTCATTCTGTCGCTTTGTTTTCTGTGAATGCCAAAGTTTGCAAAATTGAATAGCGCTATTCAGGTCATAACAGGCGAATTGAAATGTTAAATGTTGTCAGACCTTTACAGGCAGTGATTTCAGTTTCTACTTTCTATATATCAGCTTTTTTTATGTACAGACACAGATGTGTCTGTACATATTGCCATCACCTGCGTCTGTCGTCGCTGTCGCCGATGCCGATGCCGATGCCGATGCCGTCGCCGTGCACTTTCCTTGTAAACACGATAAGTGGAAGGCAGTTTTACTTTTTGGATTTATATTTACAGAGCTGATGAATATTCATAAAACGCAGGTCAAGTTCGAAAATCAGCATGATGGGGCCATTATTGTAGAAGTTATGCTNTTTCGTTGGCAAATGATTACGGGGAAATAAGAAGATAACCTCAAAAGTCTGTATCGGTGCATGGATGCCTTCCATTTCATTCTGTCGCTTTGTTTTCTGTGAATGCCAAAGTGAACAAAATTGAATAGCGCTATTCAGGTCATAACAGGCGAATTGAAATGTTAAATCTTGTCAGACCTTTACAGGCAGTGATTTCAGTTACTACTTTCTATATATCAGCTTTTTTTTTTTTCTTAATGTTCCTGAAGTAAATCAATATGATACTGAATTACAATGAAGTTTGCCTGCAGTATTATAATGATATGATTATCTGTGCTGTTATGTGTCGAAAATCACAAAGCATTTAAAAAAAATTTCAGGTGAAGTAACCTACCTACTAGTTTTATGCAATACTAGAAAGAAATATGCCCTTTAAAGCTTAGATGTCAAAAGTGGATAGATCATCTCCTTTATCCCCTTCATCTTTTCTAAAGGGGGGGGGTATTATTTCACTCCATAAGCCATATAATTTGATTATTTTGGTCAGAAGGAAGTATATTTGATTTGGCAGTTGTTAATATCTGAGATTTGGACAACCCTCAATCCTTCTCAAGATGATTAGATAGATATGTAAATCTCTTCCTCTAATCTGACTGCTGTTGTAAGATATATAGAGAGCTTAGGACTTGCCTCGGGCTCAATATAGTTCAATGTGTTGCTGAGCATTGTTCTGCACGTGCTAAGGCCAGCTGCCGCAATATAGGAGAGATTTTATTAACTGGTCTCTAATTGCTTAAGTGATATATATGTGTATATAAAGGAGAGCTTGATGCAGGAAAGCTATAGGTAACATCACCTAATTGTGCGGACAAAGAAAGTACAAAGGTTAAGCATAGAAGACAAAGGGCTTTTGTGTAGACTAACTGCGGGCACATTTGGGGACAGACTTGGTGGACGGTGGTGACTGCAGCACAGGACATAACAATGCTGGTGCGGAAACACAGAGGAAGCCACAATTTGTTACATCCGAAGCTCCCACTGGAGGGCTTTTGCCATGTGGAGCTTACTTTGTACAGGTAGTTGAATGAATCAAACATGGCAGAGTACTTAATGGAAAGAAACTAGTGTTTGTTTTTATTGGGTGTGCCCCACAGCTAGATGGACATGTGAGTGTTTGGGTTAAATATGATTGCTATCTGCAAGTCACATGTGAAGGGTGTCTTCTAGGTTATGGTAACAAAGAGGGAAGATCAATATAGATTTTAAAAAAAAGGTCCATTAGAAATTTCAGAATTAAGTCCATTGTACATTATGTGCATATTTAAGCCACATTTGATTACAGCATTGACAATATCACAGTAGGTAAAATGAGTAGGTACCATAAGCAATTAGATGACACACTGCCACAACGGAAACTCATTAAAATACCACTTATCACAAGTAAATAACTACTGTTAGTAGCCTTTGGAAGGCCATTATCAGTCAAATAAAAAGTGATATAAATGACTTTCATATATATTCCGCCCTGATAAAATGGTACCAAATGTAGGGTTTCAAATGATTTTATTTTGTATGATGTGTAAAAAATCTTTAGATGTTTAAAACTGTTTCAACTGTATGGAAATGCTTGGGTGATGACAAGGGGAGTGACATTTTAAAGTGCCCACAAGTCACTGTTATGTGGCAGGTGGTACAAACTGAAATAACAAAGAGGAAGATGACCCCTCATCAGGTTAAGGGCAGTGGCATAAGATTTCAGCTACCATTGAAAAATATATGATTTGGTACCATCTTAAACCTTGTGTATTTGCTTCTTTTTAAAAGGAAGATATTTTAAAGGATAGGAATGTAGTGGATGTTAAAAACAGCTGTGGTAATTGAACTTGACTTTTGGGTGCATAAATGATGTAAGAGTAGTGTTTTCTTTTTTTTTAAGGAACTGTTTTAATGCACATATTAGAGTATGTTGCATAAATTGCTTTGAGTGTGCCATTTATATCGCTTTCCCCCCTTTACAATTCTGAAATATGATGATTGTAAATAATTGTTTCTTTATTTTAGGCCTGCTGCAGAGTGTGTTGCTGACCGTGCTTCACGGCGGTTAAGCATGAACATCAATTCTTCGTCATCCTCATTAACTAATCAAAACTCAGGTGCTGGCTCATCATCATTATCATCATCATCATCGCCGTCTCAGCAGCAACAACAGCAACAACGTCTAACTAATGGCAGTAGCCCTGGCAATGGAGCCAGTACAGGCGGCAGTGGCAGTAGTGGTTCTAACAATACAAACAATGCAACTAGTCCAAGTGGCGGGTCCAGCAGTAACGCTGGCAGTGAGCGGGGTAGTTCCCGACGCAGGTCCACAAGGCATCGGAATTATCTCAACAGATCTCATTTAGTACAGGCAGTGGAGTTGCCTGATGGTTATGGTAAGTAACTATATGATACCTTGGATATAAAAGGCGAAGTTACCTTTCGGATGAAGCAAGACAAAATGAGTTCACCCTAAGTAACTGATGGATATGGAATCAGACATGCAGCAACCCAGCAGGCAATATTGTGACTTGATTGGACCATGTGGATCTTGGTTCAGATTTAGTATGGATAAACTGGCTTCGTTGCATTCCATTTGGTCTGAATTTTGTTAACATTGAGTGTAAGGCACCCTGTAATAAGTTGTTTGTTATTTTGGCAGTCTAAAATGTGAGAAGATAAAACAAGGCATTGGAACAGTAGTACAAGTGTGCGTGTGTATAAAATGCTTTACATGGTTTAACCTTTTGGGTGCTTGTATAATGAAGGTAATTTACTGATAAGACCTTTTCATCCCTGAAATTTACCTTTTTAAGTTGGGAATTCACATAAAAGCCAAACTTAACACACCCTGGGTAAAGGGAGATATTAAAAAAAATCACATCACAGCTACTAGCTTTAAAAAATTCAAATATAGGCTTTAACTTCCTGCATATGATGGTTTGCATAAAAAATATTTCTTTTATGTAAGGTTTGAAGTTTTGATATTTTGTTTAATAGAATTAGAAATAGACAAGTATGAAAAAAAGCTACATAAAAAAATAAGTTTACCAAACACTGATGGTATAAGTTGATTGAACATTGTCTGAGAAACTGATGGGCATTAAGAGTTCATGCCATCCTCTCTCATGGTTACTTGAGTGCAGTGGTGGATGAATTATTTAGCAGGTATGCACTGTAATTACCTGCACTACGATACAAGTCGTTTCAATCTTGCAAATGTACTCCTCACACACAGCTCTACAGTCTTGTGGAAATGAACCACGTAATTAATATAAGATAGATGTGAACTTTCTACACTGTGAAAATTGGCTAGCGATCTGCTTCTTTTTGGTATTGAAATAATTACATAGTACTTGTTTTTTAGTTGAACTTGAAAGAAAAAGATATTATTATGTTGTCCTTTCACTGTTTATTAAATTATTTGAAATCTTTGTCTATTTTTGCAATTGTTTTTCAGAACAAAGAACGACCCAGCAAGGCCAGGTGTATTTCCTCCATACCAGCACTGGAGTCAGTACGTGGCATGATCCCCGAGTCCCACGGTAAGATCCACACTACAGCACGTGTGCATCTCACAATGCCCAGCTAAAGTTTTTATCAGACAAAGAATGTATCTGACCGGCAGTTGGTCCATGTCAGATTATCTTACTTCTAAATCCCAGATATATATTACAGAGATCCTCTTAAAATTGTCTATTTATTTGATCTCTTGATTTTGAGTGCACTGGCTTGATAGCTGCTAAAGTATACAGTTCTGAAAGATTTATGAGAATGAAAAATGTACTAGTGTGACACATATTTTTTAAGCGAAACCTTATAAAAATTGAATGCATAAAGCATCACTAAGAATTCTTCAAAGTCTACGTAGCATCCCACATAAAGACTAGATGAAAGATTCCACGTTGCAATATTAATGAAGATAACAGTCCTCACTGTCTCTATCGCTCAAGTGTATTCTCAGAAAAAACAACCTTGCAATGTCCTAATTACCCAAAGCATGCTAAGACTACATCTTCAGCAGGGCTGGAAAATTGTTTTCTGCTTTGTCTGTGATTCCGCTAATTCCCATTTCTGAGAAATTTTGATGAGATGGTTCTTATTGACGTCGTCTTGTTTGGAAAGCGAAGTCGGAGAAATTGTTAGCACTGTTACTTCATGATATGACAAAAAAAAAGGATTGCATTATATGAGTTTTAAAAAAGTTTTCCTCTGACCACTAAATATAATAGATTTTGCCTCCCCCCCCCAACCCCCCCAATTTTTGCAGGTCAGCCCCTAGTCACTTAGATATCTTATTTGGCCTTGATCACCACACAGACTTTTAATTGGAAAAAATATATTGATAACAGTGTTCAAATCATTGTAATACAGTGTACTTGCTGCATAACAGCTTTGAATCACATCTCTTGTTAGAGTGACGTCTTTGCACAGGTGTTACATTTTCTCTGCTTGTTATGACTTGATGACTTTGATGTATAATTTGGGTAAAATCACTTCTACATAGGGCAACGTGGTTCAGATAATTATGAATTATTGAGAATGTACATTCTGGTGTACCAAACATCTCTTTGAATCAATCAATTAGGCCACCAAGTGGTAGCAAGTGCTTAATTAGTAAGTCTTGGTTTTAAAAATTGTGATTATGACTTGTCGAAAGTACTTCGATAAATTATGTATTAAGTGAGGGTAGAGGTTATTAAAACTTCAGTGGAAAGAGGGCAAGTAAACAGTCCGACATCAGATGATTTTGAATGTATTGAAAAATTTGAAATATCTGATATAAAGATCTGGACTACTTTTAGACTACTATTATTGTGTTCAACTACGGAAACAAAGTTTTTTAAAGCATAACTTAATTTCATCCAGGAAGTAAGAGATGGTTATATACTGCAACTGCATTTAGCAGCAGATTGTGCTTGTAGAAGCGCATTAATGCTTTCATCAATATCCTAATACTAATTTGATTACTGTATGAATAATAGTATCAATTAAAGGAGACTGATGTTTAATAAGATCCTAGTTTCATAATTAGCAGCTTGGTTTTTAGCTTGTGTTTAATTTGGAGCACAGACAGCTGTGACATTTGCAATTTTCCTTGTTATGACTTTTTTTAATTGCCTCCGTGTTCATTACGAACATTGTCAGTGTTATAGGACATTATTTTCAGTTTTGGACTGTATAAATCTTATGCTATTGGTCCTTTGTCCAGTTCTGTGTTTACCTATTATTCTTACTTATGATGTTGTCACTTTGGTTATCAGGTCATTTTAATTTGCTGTAATTTGAATTTTCATCCTTGGCATCATCTATTTTTATGTCAGAGATAGAATATTGATTGAATTACCATGGGTAGCTGCTGTCAACACTCAAGTGCCTTGCTGCTTGCAAAATGGAATTATGATTCAGACTTGTCATAATGCTAAATTTATTACTCTTTGTCCCCTTGTATTACCATATGAAATGATTTTGAATAAGGTCATATTTGAGATAGATGCCATGAAATTATTAAGTTATGCAACCAACCTACAACTTTTTCTTGTTTTGGAACTTGATTTATTTATAAACATACTTAATTCTATGTAATGAATACAGGTATTTTCAGTTAGAAGCTTTACAATATTAACGAGTATTTTTATTTACAAATACAAAGGAGTTGTAATATACAAAGACAAAGGAATTGTAGCAAGATTTTCCTCTAAATAGTGTTAAGGGGTAACATATTATAACTTAAACTTATTTCCAGAATAGATCCTTTTCTCTCCTGATGATTTTAAGTTTGAAAAGTTTCAAAATAGAACTGACTTTTTTCACTAAAAGCTGTGTGAGAAGAATGCACATTTTCTACTCAAGACCCTATTAGAAAGAGAGAATAACATAAATAACAAAATAAATACCCTAATCTTGGCAGCACTGCCTGACACCAGTTCATTTGGTGTAGATGATTCACACTATGTAAGAGAATCCAGTAAACAGAGCCAGACTGAAGAATAACCTAGACTTAATGCAGGGATGGGTTTTGAAGTGTTTTCTAGTTGGTAATTAAAGTAATTTTATCACAATTTGTGGGTTTCATCTGATAGACAAAAAAAAAATTCACTGAAAAAAATATCAAGCAAATTTTCAAAAGCATATGTTCAAAGAAAAGGTACACTGGAAAATTGCATTTGTCATAAACTAATATTGCTATATGTATTTTTTTTCTAGGGATCTCCCCACACAGCTAACAGAGGAGGAGCTAGGTCCACTTCCCCCAGGCTGGGAGCTGAGGAATACTGCCAATGGGAGGGTCTACTATGTAGATCATAATAACAGGACAACTCAGTTCACAGATCCCAGGATATCACAAAATCTAGCTGCCATTCAGCAGAGGATGTAAGTTGAAAAAGGGTTGTTGATTGTGTTGTAACAGTGGACTATTTTGTTAAGTACTTTAAATTTGTAACCATCCTTAATTCTGTGGTAATAGTGGGTTATTCTATGGGAATGTTTAAAGTTTTGAGGATAGTAAAGTTCTGTTACTGTAGCAATATGTGTCAATTACAGATGGCTGTTTGCCAAGGTTTTAATTAGGTAGATTTCTTGGTCAAACATAAGTTTCAGTTTTTTTATATATTCCTTTTCTGATTGTTTATTCAAGTATTTGCTTCATCTAAATGTTTTTTGGTGTCTAGTGCTCTTTCGTCTTTTCTTCCAGACAAAATAATAACAAAGAAAACGAATCACCAGTACCTAAATATAAAAGGGACCTTGTACATAAACTGAAAATTTTAAGACAAGAACTTCAGCAGACCCAACCTCAGACAGGACATTGTCGAGTGGAGGTCTCCAGAGAGGAAATATTTGAGGTACTAGTCTACTACTACTGTCAACAGCACAGTTGGATGTGATTTATGCAGTAATTTTAAAGCATCCTGGACCTTCAAAATTTTTTCATTTTGTTTGTGTAATTTAATTGTAGTGAATTATCATGGGTAGCTGTTGTCTACACTCAAGTGCCTCATTGCTTCCAAAATGGAATTATGATCCAGACTTGTCATAATGCTAAATTTATTACTCTCTGTCCCCTTGTATTACCATATGAAATGAGTTTGAATGAGGTTGTATTTGAGATAGATAACATGAAATTTTAAAGTTATGCAACCAACCTACAACTGGCCTAGGAAATTTTCATTTTGTTTGTGTAATTTAATTGTAGTGATTCATCACTTACATGCAAATGCTCGCAGTGAAAATATTTACCTTCATGGAATACGCTCAGAATATGAAAACCAGCCATATGTTTTAACAAAGGAAAAGTATTTGACTATTAACAAGCTAGGGGCTTTTTTCCTAAAGAGGTTTATGGTTTTCAGAGCACCCCAAGTGTTTATAACATGATCACTGTGGTCCACATTCCAAAAACATCCAACATTGCCAACAATAACTTAAGTCAAGACTGAAGGGTAATGATTCTTGGAGTCGTTAGTAAGACTTGTTTAGCCCATAAGCCAAATGTTTGAGTGTGGATCACTGATCTTAGGGCCCATTAAGACAACTGTGCTGAATAATATTTGCACAGGGTCACATAGTATATGAGGTATTTCTCATGTAAATGAAGGTGCTTATGAATGTATCAAAGTAGTGCCTTCTACTCTTTCAGAAAAAGATTGTCTTAATGTATCAGAAAGTTAATTCAGAAATGAATAAAAAAAGTTATGTAACAGAATGATATTATGGAAGTAAATTTTGTGTGCTTAAATGAAGTGTGTGTTTTTGACAGGAGTTATTTGTAAGATCTCTTTTGCCTATGTTGTGGATAATCTGTAGTTTTAGATGTGTTTGACTATGCTTTTAGGATTTTAATCTAAAATCTTGTCCAAATTATTATTATTATTATTATTATTATTATTATTATTATTACTTTGCAGGAGTCCTACCGACAAGTGATGAAAATGCGACCCAAAGATTTGAAAAAGAGACTTATGGTTAAGTTTCGCGGTGAAGAGGGTCTAGACTATGGGGGTGTGGCCAGGTAAGGAAACATTGTTAATTATTGCTAGAAGTTAGTTACTGGTTTCATCCTTTAGGTTCAAGGTTTCTCTGTTATCTCATTTTGATAAACAGAAGAAAAGTTTAAGCTATATAAAACCTTCACTGAGATTTTTAAAAGGATGAGGTGTTGTATACCTGTAAGCGTATTGCTGTAATAAATTTGTTTATAATAGCAACACCTTGATGTCCTTAATTTTCATACATTTGGATACAACATAAGCTTTGTCATATTATATTTCATTTAACTCTCAGCACAGATGCAGCCAATATAACAATCCAAATAGTGCAGAGTTACAATACAAATACCCTGGCCATTATCTCACTGTTCAAACACCAGCAAGCTTCCACTTAACTTCCTATAAATCATACTGCACATAACATGTCTGCCATGTATTGATTCTTCATTACGTGGAATCTCCCCCTAGCTAAAAGCTCTTGCTGTGATTGATGGGTGTCTGTTCTTTCTGTCGAATTCCAGGGAGTGGCTGTACCTCCTTTCCCATGAAATGCTCAACCCTTATTATGGCCTTTTCCAATACTCAAGAGAAGACATTTACACACTGCAGATTAATGCAGATTCGGGAGTTAATCCGGTGAGTACAGCTTGCATTACATGGCCCAGCAGTCATAAGTTGGGCAATCTTAGTAATCACCCCCTGGGGATTGATTCTCAGACTTTTGGAATCAATCAGGGCAGCCAGGAGGTAACAGATGTACGTCTTCTATGTAAAAAGATGAGGCCCTGCGTAATTGATTGAGGTGTAAGCCGATGCAAACCAAGAGTCTGATCTTTCGTTACTGACAGACATGCATGGTGAGGATGACCTCTAGGCCAGGTTATATGCACCTTGGGATTATACACTTAGATTGTAGAATGTAAGGAATGATTGACATAATATCAGAAAAGAAATGAAAGCATTGGAAGTTAATTTTTGGTATTTCTCACTTCAGTGGCAAGTGATACATGTATGTATATTTACCCCAGTTATCTATTTTATATTGAGTAATAATTTTCACTTATTAAACCTCAATTCCTAAAATTTCCAGGAGCATTTGTCCTACTTCCATTTTGTGGGTCGTATCATAGGAATGGCCATCTACCATGGCCACTACTTAGACGGAGGTTTCACTCTTCCATTCTACAAGCAGCTCCTAGGAAAGCCAATCACATTAGAAGACTTGGAGACAGTGGATCCTGAACTACACAGGAGTCTTTGTTGGATGTTGTAAGTTCAGATTTCAGATAGGATAAGATTTTCAAACACAATTGTATTAATTGCATTTCATACATTCCCTGGAGTTGATTAGGGTGTAATTTGAGAGAATTGCACAGCTCACATTTCATATCATTTCTTTTTCAGAGAAAATGACATCACAGAAGTTATCCATAATTCATTTAGTGTAGAGCACAATGCCTTTGGTGAGATCCAGGTCCATGACCTGAAGCCAGAGGGGAAGGATATTCCAGTTACAGAAGAAAATAAAAGGGAATATGTCAGGTAGGAAATACTTTCTTTATACCGCATTAGAAGTCTTTACTTAAAAAAAAACAATGACCTTTTAAGAACAGAATTGTATTCCTTTTACTCATGATATAACGTGCAAGATGTTTTTTATGGGTAATGATGGCACGTTTTATTGAATTTTCAGACCTTTTAATATACATTAACATGGTGTCCAGTATTATATAACAATTGAAATTATTGACATATTTTTGAAAATAAATTATATATGGCATTTATCATATTTTGACTTGGGGGATTTTATCTGAGTTTATTCTTCTTCAGGTTATATGTGAACTGGCGGTTTATGCGAGGAATTGAGGCTCAGTTTTTAGCTTTACAAAAAGGCTTCAATGAACTCATACCACAGCATTTACTCAAGCCTTTTGATGATAGGGAACTAGAGGTAGGCGATGAACAGAGCACTTAAAAAATTAAACATTAGTTTTACACTGTTTTAAACAAATCTATAAACAAGGGGCGTAGGAAAGAATCAGTCCAGCATTAAGTTGTAACGTCAAGGAAAGATTAGATAAGAGGTCGTGTTGAATTTTAACCACAAAAACTTGTTGTGTTCTTACAGCTTATGATTAGTGGGCTGGGAAAAATAGACTTAGAAGACTGGAAACTCCATACACGGCTAAAACACTGCACCCCAGATACCCCAATAGTCAAGTGGTTCTGGAGGGCTGCTGATGAATTTGATGAAGAGAAAAGGGCAAGACTCCTGCAATTTGTCACTGGCAGTTCAAGAGTGCCTCTCCAAGGCTTCAAAGCTTTACAAGGACTGCTTGGTAGGGGTCCTGATGTTCATTTATTTATAACCACTTGGTTGTTGGCTCACCAAATGGCTTATCAATAAAAACCAAATGCTCATTTATTTTATGTGAATGTCAGATATGGTCCTTAAAATGATTATTGTTGATTTGTTTTTTATGTATTTTGGCACGAGTATAATTTTACAATGACGACCTTAAAATATATTGTTCTTTAAATACTGCACTAGAACTATGGTAACGCTGAGTATACTAAACCAGAACTGCAATACATTCCACCCTTGAGGTGTTTAATAACTCAAATTATATTTTTATGTAAAGTTACTTAATATTTACTCCCTTACTCTTTTACCTTTTTTATTAGCATCAGTTATACACATATATCAAAAAAAAAATGTCAAATTTAATTTATTGAAACTGGTTATATTTCCACAGGTTCCACAGGTGCCTCTGGTCCCAGGTTGTTTACCATTCATTTGGTGGATACCAACACAGACAACTTACCTAAAGCTCACACATGGTAGGATGATAATACTAGAGTGTTTCCTGTAATGAAATATTTCCATAATGCAAATATTTGTTGAGTTGTGCTTGCACCAAGCACAGAACTCTGTAATGATAGTAGTTGTGCTGCCATAACAAAGTGTTCAAATCGGAATTTTATTGCCTGAGAATTGCGAGAATTGTGTTATGTTTTTGAAAACCATAATGACATTAAATTTTCTTCTTTACAGTTTCAATAGGATAGACATCCCTCCGTATGAGAACTATGAGAAACTGCTAGAAAAATTGACTTGTGCTGTGGAGGAAACATGTGGCTTTGCTGTAGAATGATAAGAGCAAGAAGATATTGAGGGTCTGTCTTGCATATCTTCCCCTGTCACATGATGTATTGGCACCCTACTAGTCAGTCACACTTGTTAGAGGAAGGATTGACGTGTGAAGGGCATCACGAGATACTACCCATTTTGTTGATGTTTTGGCAGTGAGAAGGGCATATTGTTTTGACAATACTTCCAGTATGCTTCAGTGACAACAACTATGTAGAGGTGTGATGTTGTGATATGCTGTGGCAATGAAATCGCAGTATTGCAAGCAAAGGGGGAGGATAACACAGGCGGAGGAGGAGGAAGAAGTGGATGTTTACATGTACCTCACTCACATACACGCAAGTGGTGAGAACAACCACTTGTTTCACAATGCCAGTGCACAGATGTCAAATCTTTTGTTGGCTTGCTCGAATATTTTTCTCAATCCCCCTTCCCATAGTTTCTATTAAAAAGGTTGTGCTCAGAAGCTAAATGCTTAGCAATGTCAGCCTGAATGCAGTGCCCTCTCGACCTGTATGTTGAACATTTAGTGACTTCATCATTAGGGGATCTGATGATGAAAAGGACTTTTAGCGGCATCTTTCTTTGATATATTTTCATATACAGTGGAGAGACTTGGGATGACACCTGTCTGTTTACACTGCCCACTGCTCTCGCAGTTGACTTATTTTCAGTCAAGGGTTGAATAATATCTTAATATAAGAAATGGACAGTTTAATAAATCATCTGCCATAGGGTTATTTTGATTAATCCTAGGAAAAAAAATGTAGCATACAGAGGCATATACTTATCATTATACTTTTGTACATTGTTCGAGTCCAGTAAATCGGTGCCTACTTGAACAGAATGTCACCAGTCATATGGTTGATATCGTCTTCACCATCATCGTCATCATTATCGTCGTCATCATCATTGTGCAGGTTAAGTTTGCACATTTGGATTGAGCACAAGAATAGCTGCCTCTCACCCCCCCACCCCCCCACCCCCTCCCCTTCTCTGCATGCTGCAACTAAAGCAATGCAATGTGATGGAGAAGTATATGTTGGTCTTCAGCCTTGAGCTAGATGTACTGTTTTCCAAGGTGCTGTTGAATATTGTGAATTTTTTATCATTTTGTGAAGTAGGCTGTTTGAACTTGGAGGCCCAGTGTATTTTATTTACTGTTGGCTAGAAGCTATAGGTTGCAAAGCTCTGGATCTTGGAAAGATTGGAGATGAATAATCTGCATGCTGAAAAAGGATTTTCATCAGATGGTTACCTGTTACATTTTATTAAGACATTAGGATTTGTGATTTTTAATACCTGGATTATTGGCAATGGCTGAGGATATGTAATGTAGTCAAAACAGTAAAAATGTTATTTGTTGAATCATGTCAAACTATTTTGATTTTTTTAAAGTTTCACACTCCTAGACAAATTTCTTGATTATTGCTATCCTGGAATTAAGGATGTTGCGTCAAATAGATATTGATTTTGTAAGAAGTATCTTATAATACTGGTGCAAACCATTTTTAGAAAATATGTAAGAATATAACAATATATTTTCTTTATATATATTGCACCGCTGTTCTTTGCCTCAAACATCAAACATTGCTCAATCTGAAGTATCCATTAATATCAGCTGTTGAGTAAGAGATAGATTTAAATGAATATGAAATGTTCATACATTTTTATCAAGTTTATGGTAATGTCTTGCCAGTATAGCCACCACTTGGCAATATTAAACATCGTTACAGTGTTACATGTTAACTTTAGGATAAAATCTGTTACAGTGTGTCATGAACATCATTGTTCCAATTATCATTGTTGATCTTTGATCAGTGCATCCAGAAGTTTATGAGGTTAAAATCCAGAGCACTAGCTATGCAAATGAAAAAGCTAAGCTATTATAATACACAACAACTTCATGGTTTGATATCAGCTGTCTGTCTACTTTTGTACAGTATTGTAATTTTAAGTCTGGTCAGTCTTGTGTAGGATTTGTCAGCACCCTTCTAGTAAGAGGTTAGTTAGGTTGGTAGATAGTAGAACAAAATGAATTGCTTTGTATATTGCTGTATTCAGTATAAATGTAGCATATTGAGCGTAGGTAAGGCAAACCACAGTTACAGTGGTTCCTTGCCATTTTTTCTTTTGTCACATTAGTATCTGTACAGAAAGCAGGTGAAATTATTCATGGTCAGTGAATAAATAAAACAGTAAAAAGTTATTCTTGTTTTGTGTATATTCAAGTTCACGATTTGGGTTTGAAGTCAGAAAATTTCATCAGCTTGGAATAAAATGGTAACTTCAACATCACAA
>NW_019775564.1:110344-134156 GCF_001039355.2 Lingula anatina | reverse complement strand
GAAAAAAAAACATTTCAGAACAGTGCTGTCTTGTTTACATTTTGGCATTTTCAAGTTGTGACTTTGAAGTTCCATGGGCCTGAAGACCTTTGCTAGTCACATTTTCTGAATATCCATGATACTAATATTTTATTCTTAAAAATTGATGGTCATTATGCTGTTAAACATTATGTAATATTGCATCAAAATTTGAAAAAAACCTATTTTGGGCACTGCTCCCATGATGACCATTTAAGAAAAACCATGTCACTTACTGTTCTCAAACAGTACAGTAAATATGTACAGATGTGTCTGTACATATTGCCATCACCTGCGTCTGTCATCGCTGTTGCCGGCACCTTGCACTTTCATTGTAAACACGATAAGTGGAAGGCAGTTTTACTTTTGGACTTTATATTTAAGGAGCTGATGAATATTCATAAAACGCAGGTCAAGTTCAAAAATCAGGATGATCGGGCCATTATTGTAGAAGTTACGCATTTTTCTTTCACTTTTCAACATATATGCAACACTGTAAACACATTTCAAGGAAAACCGATAGGCCTGTTGTCGTGAAACTCTCAGGAGTAATCGAGTTCGAAAATCAGCATGCAGCCTGAGTTGGAAAAGCAGTCTAATTGGCTTCTTTTTCTGGAAGTTATACATTTTCAAAGTGTGAACTTGAACTCTCATGGGCCTGAAGCCTTATGCTTGTTACACATTTTACTTTCATTGGTATTACCTGTTGAGCATAATTAAAATTTGATGTTGAATTTACAGTTTAACATAATGTACTTTTGCATCAGAATTGACAGTAGCCTATTTTGTGCATAGTTATTTCCTGCTTTTTGTCTGTACATTTGACAGCTTTGCTGCCTTGTTCCTTCTTGGTATCAAAGCCAGACAAAACACATGTTCAAAAAAAAAAAAAAAAGAAAGAAAGAAAAGAAATATCATTAATTTAATTTCTGTATTAACAGAATTGCTGCTCATTAACAAACATATCAGTTTTGTCTGACTTTGATTTCATCAGATTAAGACGTTATTGTCTTTGATAAAAATGTTTACAATTCTAGCGTCACACTCCAGTACCCCCCATGATGAATTGATGAATCTGATAAAGGTAGGAGTCAAGCTAAGACGTACAAAAAAGGACAAAGCAGAGGAGCCAGAAAAGATACAGTCGCCAAGTGACTCTCATGTGGATTTGTTGGCTAGCGCATTAAAGACAATTGAACACTTCAGCTCACCTTCATCAGATGAAGATGATGGTGGTTCTGACGTGGGGAGTTTCCAAGACTCTGACTAATTATTAAGACATATTGCTGTTTAAATAATTGAAAGATCATCTAAAATTACAGGTGCTATTCAGCATAGGTGACTAATTAGTCCGAGGGTCAAGTACGGCCGACCCACTTCAATACTTCCCCATGGGATATCTATTCAGTGTTTATTAGCAGATTAGACAGAGAGCTTTGAAGTGGGTCGCCATATTTGACCTTTGGACTAGTTGGTCCACTATTCTGAATGGGGCCATATTTATACATTAAATTTTTAAGGTAACCAACCCCTTTTATACTTAAGAATTTGAGATGGTGCCGTTTTTTGTGCCCATGCACCAGGGCCCAGTTTTATAAAAGACGTTTAGCACTAACCAGTGTTTAACTCTAACCAGACCTTAATAGTCTGTTAGTAAACTGACCTTTAAATAATTATTTAATCCAGTCAAACACTGGCCAGTTAACTAATTGACTGTTTTCCGTTACAAGACTGTATATGAAACACAATTTAACCATCTTTTAGTTAATGGGTGTTAGGGGAACTTATCCACTGGTTAGGCTTATCCACTGGTTAGTGCTAAACGTCCTTTATAAAACTGGGCCCAGGTGATTTGTTTTCTTTGCTGACCTTTAAAAAAATTGTTTTTGAGGAATTGTTTTTGTGAAGATGTACAAGTACACAACTTTATGACACAGTGAGATAGGTTTTTCATTCCTTGGTGTGAAGACAGCTTTTTGGAGCTCCTATTGATGTGAATTAGATCCCCTGAGAAAGGGCTGGTAAATCATGGCTTAACATGTGCAGTCTTTTTGAGAAACAAATTACTTTTAAGAAGCAATACATTTTTGTTAATCGCACATGTGCTAAGCATATTATATCAGATTCTTGTGTCAAGACCGATTTCTGACCAGTGAAAGATATTTTTGGTGCCCATGTTTGATTTGATCATATTTGTGAGTGATACAGAGTGAGCAGTATAATACACCTAATAAAATTTTATAAATTTATTTAAATTGTACATATGATTTCGGATACATGGTATGGAATTGATATTATGCTTTTTAACTTCTAACTTTATCATAAATGTGTTTGTTCATAACAAAATTGTAATGTACAAAACAATGCAATAATAATGACAATTGTCATTTGTTGGTCCCATTGAGATCTGGGGTTTATTTCTCTTCTAATCTTGGTATCCAGCAATGGTGCCTGCTATACTGCCACAATTTTGTATCTTATCTAAACCATTGTTATAACTTACAGAATCTGTAGTATAGGAAATAGAAGACAGTGATGTTAGGTACACCAGTCACATACAGCTTAGTCAGATATCAACTTTGGAGATAAAATTTGATTTTTTTTTTTTCATCCCTATTTCCCATTTAAGCGTTTTGTTTCAATCCGTTCCTG
Organism: Lingula anatina; assembly: GCF_001039355.2. The sequence continues at coordinate 131,486 of NW_019775564.1, read as the reverse complement.
GGCATGGTGAAATAAACGGGAGCTGGGGGACCTCATCTTCTAGCACATCCTCATACCAGTACTCCGCTGAAAGAAAATACAACATAAAGTGAGACTCCAAATAATGCCACCAACTCAATAGTTCCAGTAGTAAAAATGCATGTGACTAACAAAGTACTACTTCAAAAAAAAAAAAATTTAAAAAAAAAAAAAAAAAAAAAAAAAAAAAAAAAAAAAAAAAAAAAAAAAAAAAAATACTACTTAATTGAAACAGTGAAGACAAATTTAATACTTCATGTAGCAGAAACAAGTGGGCAAGATGCCTACGATATATTGGGTAGAAGCAAGAGTGGATGCCACTTTTAACATGCTGAAGATTATTGTATACAACTTATATATGACTTACAAGGCTTATTAACATTTATTCACATGTGATTTGTATGAATGTAAGACGCACAATGTCAGGATCTTATGCTGCAAACATCTGTTTAATCCAGGAAGAGAATCTAATTCTGTAACCTTTCACATCTCTTTGTACAACAGCCAAGTTATTTCATCTCCCTTTCTTGGTCTGGAAACTGCTGAAAATAAAAATTTGTTTAAACATAAAACTTAAATAAATAATTATATTTCATAGCAAAGTTCACCCTTTAAGTTAATATTTGAGCAGAATGATGTGAAGTTTGAGAGATCTGCCAATGTTTAAACTGCCTCATGCAATCACAAAGTCCCTACCTAATGTTCATGTTTTACCAAAACTGGATGCCCTGCAATAAACTGAAGTACATAAAGTACAACTTCTACATGATAAGCAACAGCTACCATGCAGCAACTCATTCAGAAACAAACTCCTACTGCAGTAGCAGACGGCTTTTAAGTAGTCTTTTTGCAGGAACCTTGATTGCTCATCTGAAATATTTACAGAATTTTTTTTTTAAACTTACCAATTTCGGCACTGCAGAGTATGTGAATTTTAAACCAATGGTTTATCCGCTGTTATCATCCTTACTTGCTTTCCTGGCAAAATAGAAAAAATACATTTTCAGCCACTTCAATCTATGCCACCTTCTTGATTATTTGAAGTTTCTTTTTAAAAATACTTTGCATCTAATATTAATTAATTTTTTTATAAATTGTACAGGAGGCCAAATACAATCGGACATTTTGAAACGTTACACATCCAGACAAATTCAAGAAACCACAATGAACTGTAACTGCAGGAATGGGTTTTTCCATGAAACCTCAAAATCAAAATATTGTAACAGAAACATGTCAATAGCCCAAATCTGGATAAACATTGAGAAAAGCTTGCCAACAATATATTTCAGCCTAGCAATATGTGTAAATAAAAAAACCAAACTTGCCATATTTACCCACTTCCTTACCATGAACTGCAACTAGGAGGCGATTTACAACACTTTAACACAGAGAAAGATGACCAAGGTAGTGGACATACAAACCAGAGCTGGACATGACCACACTGGACTCTCCATCCACTGACCCTCCTTGAAACTGGACACACTGTTGTCTAATACAGGACAGGAATGGTCTTAAAATATTTAAACCGCCAATGGTAGCATGCACCTCACCACTCAGCATATGCTGATTAATATGGAAGACCTGTATCTATGCCATGAGGAGCCTAAAAGGAATCTGGACCAGCACACAGCAAGACATACAATGTTCTTGAACCAGGTGACAGCTTTCCGATCTACTGATGAAAATCTTTTCATTCAATTAACACTGCTGGGGGCCCCATTTTCAAAGGCACAATTTCTTCCACCTTGTACTTGCAACATACTCTGATAAAAAGTCACATAATTAAACATAATACACTCAATCAGTCAGATTACAAATTCAGTGATAAAAATAAATTTCCGGGTGAAGATAATTCCTGACAACTTGTGTGAAAACTGTATACAAATGTTAACAGAGCTTATCCCCAACAATGTTTCAACATAAATCATAAAAACTGCTCCATGTGCGCTATGCTACAACCATTGAGCAAATTTCAGCACTTCGTGCCATTCACATCTGAAAATTAATAGTACAAGTGAAATTACGGAACTTCCTTAGATTACAAAAACAGTATACCACTCTCTTGTCAAAAAGCAATCCATCTTCTCTGATATATAAAGTAAATTATCAACAGTAAGAACAATCTGGTCTCCTACAAGCACCTACTTTGGTCTTTTAACTGTCAAAATTACAAACATAAGCCTGATAAGAAAATAATCAAAGACAAAGTAATGGGCTTATTCCTTTAGCAAAAAGCAGTTGAGCTGCCATGTATTCACTGAAGTGAGTGTCCATATTAAAATGAAACTTAATTGTTATTTAAACTGTGCTAACAAACAGTAAAAACATTATGAACACTCAAGGTCAAAACAATGCACAAAGATGTAACAGCAAGAAAGCATATTAATTAGGATACAAAATCATTTCAATAGTCAAAGACATCTAAATAATGAAAAAAAAAGAACTGTTACACTGAAAATACTGAAAACTATGACAGAGGTACAGGAACTGTCTTTTTTAAAGTGTAGCAAAACACTGGTAATATAAAAACTATCACAACTCGGAACACTTTGGAACATTTTCATTCACGTATCCAGTTCTGGTTTACTTCAAACACCAAAGAGTTTATAAACCTTGGAGACTGAAACTGCAGTCTTCTTTCACCACCCCACTGTTAGCAGAGAATTCTCAGCAAAACCAAAGGGTGTCAAATAACATCAAAATAAGTCGACAGACCTTTGGAAATAACCAATGTTGCTGCTATCGACATTTTCTTGCTTGTACAACTGGTCAAGCTTCTTCATTTTGATGATCATTTTATATTGTCCAAGTTAAGATTTCAAGTTAACTCTTCAGTGATAACAACCACTTTTCATGTGGGCATACATTGGTGCAGCAAGTGGGGCAGTAATGGAACTTTTTTCAACCCATCCTTGATGACAGACTTGTCAATGCAATAGAAAAAAAAAAAAAAACTCCTGTTACCTTCCAAAACATACAAATGACCAAGGTTGCCATTTCATCAAACAACTGTAGTTCTAGCCCCCACTCAAACTGAATGGCGCTAAACATTTCAGGAAGAGAAAAGTCATTATCTTGGATTGGGCTTTAAAAATGAAGCCAATCCAATTTACGCAAAGCTTTGTCAAACACACACAACCCAAAACAAGATGGTGAAAGATCAGAAACATGAAAATGGACTTTGCAAACTGGTCCAATACAAGGCACTACTCACTACAACTGCCAACAACTTGATAAGAACTTATATATAATGTAAAGCTTTATTCTCTATATATGTGACACACATTTCTGTACAACGTAAAATAATTAAAATCACCAGTTTGTGCCAGGAAATTACAGCATCTTGAATACACTATCTAATTCCTCCGATACAGAGGAACCAGCTTCCAAAAGATCTGGTGTATATTTCAAATGTCTGTCCTTTCATAACTTCTAAGTTCAACATGACGACTGGATATTTGACATCTAGACCACTCTAGGTTCTGTCTTTAAAATAAAACCAAATAGTCTCCAAAGATGGCTTCCTCAAAACCACTGGACCAAGAGGGACCTGAACAAAATAAAACTATTCTAACAACAACCAGTGGATCAAGTGAAGTCGGGATCCGACAAAGCAAAGCCAATTATCAGTTCAGTCTCTTTTATATACACTACCATCTTAAACATAGACTTGGACCGAGATTTCACGTCCTTCAACAAGGGCTCCATCCATCAAATCTGGGCAATTATCAAGGAAAACTTCTATCACACTGTTATGTTATTCTTCAATAAAACAAACCCTGTGACGGAACTAAAAGTCTAAATAATAACAGCATCAAATGTGAGAGATCTATGTTTACTGTAAGGATACTGACTGCCCTCGAAGCGTCTGTGGGCGAGTTGAAGCGGACTGTACCCCAGCCCTTGGACTTGCCGTTGTCCATCTTGATCTCTGCAAACTTGACATCACCTATAACACATGAAGAAATAAGTTATCATAATCTATAATATTTTCCACTTTCTAGCTAATTATCATGACACCTTTGTAACGCATGCAATACTGGCTATCAATATGGGACAAAAAAAAAAATGAACTGCTTAAATCATAGTTTACTTTTCAAATTTCATTTAAAGGGATAATAACTCTTTGTTTTGGCCAAAAAATGAATTTTCCTGGAGTAAACAATAATTTTCCCATGCTTACCAATGGTTAATGAATCCATTTTTACATTCAAAGTAAGTCCCTGGTTTTTTTTTTTCTAAAAAGTTTGGTTTTTTGTTAAAATCTCTTAAGAGATTATAACAGAGTATAGCCATCAATGGAGGTCACGTGGTCTGAAGGCTAGTTCAGATATCAGAATAATAGCTATAACTCCTGTTTTTGTCGTAAAACAGAATATATTATATTTCTATGATTTATTCACAATGTTTTTATTGTGAAATATAGACCCCATATGAAGTTATTATCCCTTTAAATTAATTTACATATATGTTAAACTACCAATACTTACCAACATCTCTGAATCGTTCTTTCAACTGTTGCCAGTCAACGCTAAAAGGCAGCTTATAAAAAAGAAACAAACAAGCAATTAAACCAATCCTTAAGATACATCAACCATTTATAATTTAAACTCATTAAAATTACACTCATTAACTTTGAGAAATTTGTTTGTGCACCAGTAATTACAAATTCAAGATCTGAACTAAAAAGAGATTGGTTAATTAATTTATGTAAGTCAGAATACTCACATTTCTGACAATAACTGAGCATCCTTCCTGTCCAGCTCTCACCCTGCTCCCTCCATCTCCTCTCCCATCTCGATCTCGGCCATAATCCCGGCCTCTGTCGCCTCTTCTGTCCCCACGGTCTCTGTCACGGCTTCGGTCACGCCGCCCACCATCTCTGCTGCCATAACGTCCACTGTCCCCAAGCCCACTGCTGCCCATGTAACTGCCGGATCCACCCATGCCTGACATCACAGAGCCCATGCTGTCTCCTAACCCACTGGACCCACCACCCATTCCAATCATGTCTGACAGACCACCCATGCCACTGCCCATGTTGCCCATTCCACCTATATCACCTCCCATCCCCATGTTGTTCATGTTACCCCCCATCCCACTGCCCATGCCCATGTTGCTCATCCCCATACCCCCCATACCTCCAGACATGCCCATGCCGCTCCCCATGCCACCTCCCATGTTGCCCATGCCTCCTCCTCCTCCCATGTTACTCATACCACCCCCCATTCCTCCCATATTGCCCATCCCAGAGCCCATGCCCATGTTTCCTCCACCCATGTTGCCCATGCCGCCTCCCATGCCCATATTGCCCATGCCACCTGGATCAAAAGAAAGTAATAACAATTATTGTAAATTTTTTTGTGAAACAGCTGTGTGGCTGATATAAATATAAATTTCAAGCTGGGTTCAAGGGGGAAACACAAAAAATTCAGTTTTCAACAGTAAACAAAGAACAAGTAGAACTAAAACTGTCTTAAATTGATCACTTACCCATGTTGCCCATTCCACTTCCCATTCCAGATCCCATTCCTCCCATACCCATGTCTGAAAAAAAGTTTCAAAAATATTTACACCAAATAGTTGTAATCATATGAAAAATTACGAGTTAATTCTGCATTGCTCAATCACACAAAAGCTGCAGTTCGAGGCCTATTCTCCACATCAGTGTAGAAAAATTGAACTAAAAGCAAAAAGAAAATTGGGAGACAAGAAAAGTTTAAAACAAAAGCTCAGAAAGGTCTGATGGGACACACGCTAAGGACATAATCACTTTGTTTTGATTTCACTAGAAATAACTGGCCAAGAAAATTAAAAAGAAAAAAAAAACATATCAAAACTCTTAAAATAAAATATAGTAAAATATAATAATTGAGATAATCTTTACTTACTTCCCATCTGTCCCCCTTGTCCATGTATTGGAGCTCCTCCCATGCCTAGACCCATACCAATGCCCTTCAAACCACCTGGTAAAACAAAATACTTCTCTTACTGACATACCTCAAGACATAACAAGACTGGAAAGTATCATTATTTCTGTCCAATCCTTAATTTTTACTAAATTGTGAATCAACAGTCCTCTATCTTCTTAAGTAGTACAGTGCTAACAGCAAACAATCTCTTATAAAAGTAACCTGGTATATAGGGGCATCCTGAGCATCCAGGTATACTTACTTGGCAGCCTTGGCTGTTGTGGAGGAATGGAATCATTCAATTTATCCATTCTAACTGTCATAGCTCGGTCATAAAGAGTTTGACCATTAAACATAGCTAAGTGAAAGTTAAGGAATCACAACATTGGCTTACATGAAAAGTCAAAAATTTTTGGGAATAAAAAACTCACTAAGTAGCAAAATGTAAGTGATGTGAATGTAGGATTATTCCAGATCATCAATTTAAATTAATATGGAGTTATCATTAAATCTCATGCTGGAGTTGGACTTCAGTGACAGCTCATCAGAAGATGGCTTCCTGATAAGGCTGAGGCATTATTACTTCCATTTCAAATGTGAACTGTAATTCTATCAAAATTAAGAACAGCCCTCTTCCACATTGTTGCAATGTAAATAACTTATTTTTTCATAGTCTACATTGAAAAGGATACAAATAGCCTGCACTGCTTCAAAAGGTAGTTCAAACTGCACTGTTCCCATGCCGCGGCTTTTCCCGTCCTTATCCTCCTTGATCTCTGCCCTGACCACATTGCCAGCCATCTGAAATATCTCTTTTAGTTTCTTCCATGTCACCCTGAAGTCAAGCTACAAAACAAAAATTTTTATTTTATTATTATTTCAACAAATTTCCATGTAAATTGTATTCTTTTTTTAGTAGTTTTTCATTATAGTATTAAGACTTTTCCTGATTGCACACTCAAATGTAATTAATCTTTTTCCTATAATTAAAAAACTGATACAAAAGTTGACATATTATTCCAACAGTTTTACATGTGATTCAACAAATTTTCATTATCACATCACTATTTTTAATGAATACTTTTGCACCCAATGTAAAAGAATTTTACAACTTTTAAAAAATAAAAACATACAGATACAATCTGCTTGACTCTATTTTCACATACTTACATTGGCAACAAATACTGAGTTGGTAACAGGACCTTCGATCCCAAGGGACTGCAACAACTGGGGGTTAACAGCATTTCCCGCTCCCATCATGTCTCCTCCCATACCCCCACCCATTCCCATTCCTCCTCCCAGTATTCCTCCTCCTCCTCCTCCTCCCATTCCTCCACCGCCCATGTTCCCAACTCCCATCTGAGAGGGCATGTAGCGACGGATGTCTTTCTCAGTAAGCTAAAACAACATCATTTTTCAATTTAAGACAGAAAATAACATCATCCAAATTACAAGAACTGGCTTATTGATAAAAATTACAGTACATATCTTTTGCACCTAGAAATAATACTGAACAAACAAAAAAGTCCTTGTAACACTCCATATATTGCCTGATTAAATTGTCTTTATCTGTTAACTTTTTGTGTAAGTGAGAAGTTACTGACCTCTCGGACAATGATTTTCCTCCCACTAACAACATGCTTGTTCAATACCTCAATAGCTTTCGTGGCCATGTCATAGTCACGCATATCTGCCAGCCTAACATAATGGTTAAAATTATCTAAAATAAATAATCTATGAAATTTAATTATTCAAAAGTTAAAAATTGATGATTTATGTACACAATAATTTGTACACATGAAATTGTAAAAAAAGTTTAAGATTACAATGGTGAAAATGACAGGAGTATTACTTACCCAGCTCCCTTGGACTTCCCATTTTCATCTGAGAAAATCTCTACTCTTTTCACAGCACTATCTCCCACTACAAATTTTCAAAAAAAAAAAAAAAATAATAATAATAATAAAAATGAAAGAAAAAAATTAATCTGATGTGCACTTCTTGACATATGCATTAGTTAAGTGATTGACTTAAATAATAGCATAATTTTAATGAAAATCAGATATCTAAGACTTTTCACAGTAACTCAAACCTATAGATCTTCAGAAATAAATTGCTTTTGTGGAATAGTTGCTTGTGCTGAATTTTTGAGCAACAAAGACAGAACTTACACTTCTCCCGAATAAGATCTTTCAACTTCTGCCAAGTCAGTTCAAATGGAATGTTTGTGATAAGAACTCTCTTGTCTTCCTTTCCACCTGCACCAGCTCTACTCCTTCGCCGCGACTTTGGCTCACGTGTACCTGAGCTTGATCTTTCTCTTTTCTTATCACGGTCTACAGGAGATCTTGATCTGTAATTTAAGCAATTTAAATAGTATCTTAAGGAATAAGCTCATATGACCAGCCTTAATCACTGAAGGAATTCAGTTTATTCTTATGCTTACTAGAGAGTATAGTCGAAGTCTGGTTCACGATGAAAGTATCATACTAGGTAGTTCAAACTCCACTGGGACTTGTGCTGAATGCAATCAGATTAGCAGCTCCCACTTGTTTCCAACATACTCCTACAATCATCAGCTTTACTGTATTCTACTTGATGCCAGAAGAAGGAACAAGAATTTCTTTTCACACAATTTCCAAATGGGAAACCCAATAGAAAGTTTTTTTTTTAATATTTGAGGTGAAATCTTGGCTTCAACTTTTTCACAAAATTTTTAATCTTTGACCAGCTTAAGTTTACTTTTATATATACACATAGTGGTCCAGTAAATGGAATAACCACAGTTAACATTTATATAGTGGTCCACTAAATCAAATGATAACAGTAGTTTCGATATCAGTTTTTTGTGTCAACGCCTTCTGTGTAACTACACAAAGCAAAAATCGAAAATAGTCATAAAAGTAGTTATTTCGAGCAAATGAAACTACTTAAATCAGTTCAGACACCAACCAAAGTTCACCTGCACTTAAAAGAGAAACAAGACTTTCCCCTCACACGATTTCAGAATGGGAAACCCTAACAGAATGAAACAAAAGATCAACACTAAATGTCGACCGGCCCCACGTGGTTTTTCAAAAATCCAGTTGCTTTTTATTGTTATCAAGTCAGCTTTAACTGTCTTAAATATAACTACAGCAGGTGTATTACCTTTTCCTTTCTTTGGGTTGGTCTCCATTTTGACTGGGTTGTTCATCTTGTGACTCTTGGGTTGTATTTAAATCCAAACTTGTATCGTCCGTGCCAGACAGATCCGCCATTTTGATCAACACTGTGTCCCACCTTTAGATGGCGCTTCACCCAAGATAAGCTGCCACTTATCCCAATGTAACAATAAACGTTAGTGTCACACATTATACATTGCAATGTACAAGGTCATAAAGTGTATGTATCAGTACACGAATGAATTGAACAGACTAGAAATAAATCGTTATCTTAGCTGATCTAAATTGCATTTCAGTTCTATCTGACGGTAAGGGAGGCTTTTAACGTCAGAGGGCACTACCTGTTTAAAACTGCCTAGATTTTCTTGGTCTACATATCCTGCAAAGCTATCATTTTTCCCAATCCAGGCTTTTAAAACGAAAAAATAACTCGAAATAACCCGACGACTATATTTCCTATTTAAATAGTCAGAAAATAAACACTGAATCAAAGACGTGTATGAGGAAAATACGATTTAAAGCGGGGAAACAGAATAAGATAATTTTTTAACGAAATTGGGATGTAGCCCACTGCTCAACTGGTACATCTCTTAAATGAATAGTGTCATCTCAACATTTTTTTTCCTTTTCCTCTTCTAGGATTTTCGTCCCGTTTTAAAAAAATCTTTTCCAGTAGGCCCTACCAAGGATAACATTCATAGCCTTCCAACGACATTTTAAACGTTCGTGCGCTATCATGAATTTTACTTTGTTTTCTTTACCATTTTCAACTAACGCACTTAACATACTTCAATGGTATACTTGCATCATTTACAGCTCAATCAATCACAAAGCTGGCTTAGGCTTGACACAAAAGAAAGAACTCCATTTACCCGGGGGACCGTCTGTTGGATACTGCTATGGAAAAGTAAATAAATCATGTAACAAATTTCTGGCGTCTTGGACCATTTTGAAGTTTTCCATCGATCATCTTTCTATCAAGTTCCAAAACCGTTGCTCTTTAGTTCAACGGTAGTAAGATCCCTCTTGGCTTACCTGTATTCCTTGCATTTTCAGTTAGAAGAAAATGTTAAATTTGAGCATGTGTAGCAAGTCATTTTTATAAAGATGTAACATGTATTTGCGTCATGAGTCGACCTGTGAATAAAATGATGACAATAAAACCCCATTTTGTGTGGAAAAAACCAGGGTAAATCACTCTTATCTATCGTGAAAGAACTATACTTGAATATAATATCTGTTTATGCACTTTTGAGGACAAAATAAAAATAAAAATGAATGAGAAAGAAGAAAAGATTTAGGTTTAAAGACATACGTGTTTTCATAATTTGCGTAATTTATAGCAATTGTATTTCTAAAAACGCATTTAAAAGATTATATAATGCAATGGGTAAGTTGTGAAAAATGATCGAAAATCGAGACTATTTTTATTATGATTACTACTATTATTATGGTGTACAGGTGATCTAGACATTAAGCGACACTGTGTCATGAATGAATGAATGAACAGGGTGAAGTGGGCATTGGCAAGGAAAAAAGAACAAAAGCGCGATGAAAACCTTTTGTTGCACCTATTATTTTCCCCGTATATCTAAAATGGAATGGTTGTTGATAGCCGACCATAAGTCGACAAATCGTTCATAGGGAATTTAAAGTGAAATCCTAATGAAAAAATATTAAGGTTAGTAAACTGATTGTCACCGGCCCGAAACATGGTATAAAATACATTAAAGAAACAACCCCCCTGGAACATATCGATAATGCACGAGAAAATCACTCTCAGAATTTCTGCGACTACACAAACGCCTCTTTGCCTCAGATCTAGCATCAATTTTTTTGCATCGAAAAACGATACCCCTCACTTAATGAAGTCAGTTACAGTGGGAGGAAAAACGATTTACATTTGTAAACGAAAATGGAGCCGAAATGCAAAAATTCACTCCGATGGGACTGGGATCACTAGAAGCCTCCAAAATAAGGGCCAATATGATTTCTCTTATTTCAGTGTGATTGCATTATATATCATTTCTATTGGATTGCCCTTTTTTGCAGACAATAATTGTTCACTGAACATTTTATCAACAGGCCTCGTTAAAATATGCCCGAACAGTAAGTCTGATGAACGGACTGCTTTATCAGCAACACATATCTTGGTCGAAAGATACTGGGTCCTAAGAATTATAATGTTTGATGTGAATTGATATAAATGAAATTTAGATGAAAACTAGGTTATAAATCTTATGTATTGGTTGCTCAGTATGTCTCAATGACAAAAAAAAATGAATAAATAAATAAAAGCCGACGGAAAGAGACGCTGGAAAGAGCAAATAGAACAGATATACAGTCCGATTTATTATGACTTATGATATCGGTCCCTGTAGATGCATATACAAGATTCAACCATGGCGTAATGGATATCTTAAAAGCTCTTGATGGATTTCAATTTACGAAGGCCAAACAGAATAGTTTATCCTCTTTAATATTTACAGTGTGTGGGTGGTAAACACAAACCGAGAGGTGGTTTATGCCACTTAAACATCGGAAGAATAAGTGGTCTTAAGTTCTGAAAATCGGCGTTTTGCTCGTCATATATAACAATAATGATAATATCCGGATGATCGTTCGCATCAGCGGCGCCGCACCTTCTCCGTTTATCGTTATCACCCATCGTTAATTGTTCCTTAATCCATCTTTGAACTTTTTAACCATGCCTGTTTACATCATGTAGTGTTTGGAACGCCGACAAATGCGCAGCATACCGATGTTTGATGAATGGATGACGTAGATTGTTCTCGAAACAAGACACTAACCGTGAGTCAGAAGCAAAGCAACAATGTTACACCTTCACTGATGTTTTTTCCAATCACGTCAAATCAGAAACGTGAAAAACGAGACAAAACGATTCTACAAATTTCAAAATAAAATTATGAATTATTTTCGATTTTTTAAAGCCACGTTCATCATATATTCTCTCTGTGCGACTTACATGTGTGCTAGAAGAGGGAGCCTTTCTGAAATGTCAGTATTCTTTTAAATTGGTTGGGTATTATGAAATTCTAGAGAAAGAAAGCCGCGGGCTTATTACATGGCATCTGGAAATCTATCTTCCTGTCTCTACGGTAGTTTTGACAAAACGTGAAAAACATTAAATATGTATCATTAAAAGTTTCTATATTTCACGACATCAAATATACCTAGTAAAAGCATTGCCTTGTAAAGCAGAGATATTGATTGGTCTAGCCAAGACTAGATTAGTGCGCTGATGTTGAATATTACACACTGCAGCGAAATTCTGTTCATCTGGTTTCATCGATTTTCGCAGTTCGCCTAATGAGCGATCCACGGCGCCACAGAGTTGACTTGAACATGACAGTGCGGGCCTAAGTATCCCAAAGCTCGTAATCTATGACACTGTTTGGGTTTTAGAATGGGACTAAAAGAAGGAATACCCGAACATCCAGGTAAGCCAGATTCTTACAGTGAAATTGTTTCAATTTAGACAACATGGTTTCTAGATAACTGTCTTTTCTATACATTTTGATCAACTTCCACATCTTGCTGTTCCTGTGTCGTTTTTTGGTTGGTGAAGCAGACTATCGTAAGCAATAATTTGTGGTAGGATCTTATGAGAGCTTGGAAGCAACTTAGTTCTCTGTCAAAGCGTCAGGAAAAGTTTGTTGCAAGAATGTTAATATAATTAGAAGTAAATGAAATAGCGTTTTTACTAAGACCATACCCAATTAAAAATGTGAAAGATCTCATTAATATCAATCATAGTAAATGTAAAATAAGCCCATTTCCTGTAGATTTACAGAGATACAGATACCGACTACCATTAAAACTGAGCTATGTGTTTATGTCAAAACAAAAAGAGAGTCTTTCTACAGTGAATGTTTTAGTATTTCACCATATGTTAACTCTTAAGCGGAGGCGCTTTAAATTTATCATGGGATGGACTTGAATTGCTTTCTTAATCAGTGTTTGCTGTGTAATCCTAGCAAGCGCTCGATAAATACACTACCTTCATCTCTCTTTATTCCTATTAACAAAGTGTTTTTATTGAATAATACTCAGCGATATTATAGATGTGTTAATATAAAGGGTAACGTGGAGGAGTTAATCTATGATTTTTTTTTCACCATATGGCATTAGTTTGATTAAAGGCGAGAGTGTCTCGGAAATGACGCTAATACATAGCAGTAACACACACTTCAGCACGCGCGAAACAGAAACCGTGCAAAGCATTGCAATGAACACTTAGAACTATATATCTGAATTCAATAAAACAGCAAACAAGAAAGATTTTCCATTTTTCAGATGAGTAATCATGAAGTCATTTTTACCTTTTTTTTCAAAATCCTCGAAGGTGACATGAACTTTTAATATCATTAAAGAAAGCAGCCGTACCTGAATGAATGTTGTATTTCAACTGTCAGTGGGCAGTCAATACATATACCAAAGTGATGCTCAAAATAATTTTGTAGACCAGTATTTTCAAATATATATTTACAGTCTGCGAATTTTAAACAACATCTGAATCGAGGCCGGCGAATATGACAAGGACAACATATAATGGCTGACTTACGTAGGGCCCATTATATCTCCAATTGTAATAAACATAATGTGTGACATATTATTAAATTAGTCAGAGTCATTTTGAGATTTTCTAAAATAAGTTGATTAAATATATATATATTTTCAGTACACGTGGGTGCCATTCTGGGAATCTGTTTTGGTGGTTTGGCTTTCCTCGTCTCCTTGTCCATCTGCTTTATAACCTGCTACAGACGCCGCTTTGCCTTTAGACATCACCCAGACTATGCCTCGGCGGCTTTTAAACGTGCACCCAAGAAAGATCTCAGCAGCACTAGCCTTAAATCCAGCGCGTCTTCAATCTCCATGAAAAGCCCGGTATGTCCGGGCCATGGACAGCGCTTGGAGCCAATGGTGCCTGACAAAAAGATTCCGCCATCTTCTTCTGGGCCTCTACATCAACACCTAGAATCGCAGCAGTTCAAGGGAGAGGCCTATCACATGGAGAGCGAAAAGGGGGACTTTACCCCTGAAAATGACGAAAAGACCATGGAAAAATATTTGGAGGAAAAGAAGCAAAAACTTGGGACACTTCACTTCACGGTACAATATGACCAGAAGAAGATGTCTCTTGTCGTCACCATATTGAGAGCGTGTGACCTACCGGCTAAAGATCCTGCAAATGTTACTGCTGATCCTTACATCAAACTGCAGCTCCTCCCTGACAAGAGACACAAAGTGAAAACACGAGTACTCAGAAAAACCTTGAACCCAACGTACGACGAAATTTTTACTTTCTACGGGATCAGTGTGAATCAGCTTCAAAGCATCACCTTCCATTTTGTTGTTGTCAGCTTTGACCGTTTCTCGAGGGATGAAATCATAGGGGAAGTGGTGTATCCTCTCGCAGACGTGGAACTGGGTCATAAAGAGAAAACCATCTGCAAAGAAATTGTTCCTCGGCAACAGAAGGTAAGATTAGTGTCTACATATACTCTAATTGAATTACAACCATTCTTTTTTTCAACAATCAATACAGACGTAAATGCTCTACAACTTGACACCTATGATAGACTACTAGGCATGATGCTGTATTGTTAGTATCTTACAAAAAAGATGCCAGACACTTATTATGACAGAAGGTTAGTCAAACAGATTTTGTTTTTGCTGAAAACAAACGAAATTCCGTTGAGATCTCGCCTGGGTATTGCATTTTATACGGCTTTCAATTTGAACGTCGCTGGCTTGAGGAACTCTTACAAAAGAAACGCTGCACTGACAAGTATTCATAGTTTTCAAAAGATTCGTCCACAGCTTTGCAAGAAATAATGATTTATTCTGTTTAAATTGCATAACACACCGTTCTGTGTTTGGTGCTGGTAATTTATTTTTATTTGAGAATTTTGTGTATTCTATCCAAGCCGTAGTTTGAAATAGGAAGAGATTGAAACAATGGAACGCGGGCGTTTCGCATAGCATATTTATTTCACAATCAGTAATTATAATGAGCATAAATATTGGCTTTAAGTACATGAATTTGAGCTATGATAAAAAATGACATTGACCGAGGGCGACATCACCAAACCTTATATTGACGAATGACATCATCATATCAACGATTTTTGGCCAATCAAAGAAAAGGAAACCTCATTAATCAGACCACAGCGGTGTTGGGTGATACCAAAGTTGCATCTTATGATGTTATCCTATAGGGTATTTACTTTTAGGTATTAAATTATACAATAAAGCAATTATAGACTTTTGCTTTCGGTGTTTTCATTGTTGTTTTGCGCATAGCACGGCAACAGACCTCTGTAAAGTCTGCAAAACAAAATGTCGCATAAGCCAAAGTCTATATTTGTAGATGTACGCGTACCTTGTATAATATCTTTGTACACATATCTAATGTGATGCAGGTCTATATTAAGGGAAATCATAACACCATATACTCCTCCCTGTTAGTATAGATTAACCTCCCATTTGTTCCAGATAGTAACCCAGGGACGCGGGGAACTGTTGGTCTCCCTGTGTTATCAGCCGGTGGCCAACAGATTGACCGTGGTCATCTTGAAGGCCAGAGATCTCCCCAAGATGGACGTCACCGGCCTGTCAGGTACATGTACGTGTATGTTACTACTTCTAGTTATACTTCATTAACTGTGTACAGGTAAAGTTAATGTCTTCTGTATATATATATATGTATGTATGTAAAGAGAGAGACATAATACTAGGGCAATTTATTCAATAGATATATATTACATATATCGAATATTTTTTATTAAGAAGATGTGAGAGACTAAAAACCATAAAGCCAGTCCGGGGTTTCTTTAAACGGCAGCAAAACAAGAAATGCTTTTATTAAGCGCGTTTTGAAATTCTCAAATTTGTCTTCGTAGATATCATGTATTCCAGACTTATGTTCTAGTACAATCAAATGAAAGTTATGTCGTATTTAACTAGTACTCCTCCTGTTAGTTGGTTTTATTACGCCTTAAAATTTAGATCTATACTAAAGAATTTAGATCCATACTAAAGAAGGAAAAGCAGAGGAAAATGAGAACAAAATTACCTTAGATAACTTGGGATCTAAGCATTTCACTTCTTTCTGAAGTGTTGGATTTCTAATGTTGTATTCTTTGGCAAGTTAATAGCGTGATCGTAATCCAAATAGCGCCAGAATTATGAATGAAAAGCAATGAATAGACAGCACAATTATTAACATAATGGCATTACCGACCAGACAGTAATCGACTTGTCCAGAATGCTTCTAGGTTTTCCAATATCTCATTTTCCGTACGCAAAGGCTGTGTGTGTGTGTGTGTGTGAGAGAGAGAGAGAGAGAGAGAGAGAGAGAGAGATGGAAAAGTCAATGAAGGGTCTCTATGTCTAAAAACGTAATAAGGTAAAAATAAAGAGAAACAATTATGTTAAAACAATGTTATTTTACCAATGCGTACAGTGTATACATACATCTGCCGTGTACATCTCCTCTCCCTCTCTCTCTGTGCATAATGCTATTACAATTATTGAATATATGTATAAAACATAGCAAATATTGATGATAAAAAAGGTGTAAGGAATAAAAAAACTATAACAATTATATGGGTTTACTTTAAACGGCAGCAAAACTGCAAATATTTTTAGTTCAGCGCGTTTTGAAATTCACCAATTTGTTTGCTTCGGCGTACATGGCTGAAATCACGAAGGCCATTCTGAATTTCTGAATACGACAATTAGTCAAATCCCAAGCGACAGGTAATGTGACATTGAGGCTTAGAAGAGGCATCTTTATGAAAAGATTTTTTTCTGTTTACATCGAATTACGGGAAATAAAGTCGATATTAACCCAATCAAACATGACCAGTTGATAGGCCTCACAGTATCTACGTGCCTTTTAGAATCCACTGGCGTGAGGAAGGTTTTACACTGTAATGCTTTCTTCTCTTTCCTTGGAAACTTCATTTGAAAAGCATAGTCGACCAAATACACTCTCGGCAAAGCAATTTTCGTCTGAGTGAGTGACCTTTGTCTCCTAATATCCTCTGGCAAATCCAATATTCCTTGGAATGAAGGCAGGCCGAAGTGCTCACGTCAATGCTCTTATTCGCATGACTGAATAGTAATATTACGTCTGCAAGTGGAGATAATCCGCTACATGAGCCCAGTGTTTTGAGACTATTGCAAAACGCGCATGTTAAAGCAAACAAAATTGAATTTACTGTATAATGCCGAGGGGATAAAAATAAATAAGAGTTTCTAATTACGTATCTGTTGGTGACATCATGTTCACCGTCTTGTGGTTAATGACTGCTTCAGTCCAGTAAACGAGGCATTATTGGCAATACATATAAAACCACTTTCTTCAATTTATAGCGTCAATAAAACAGCTGAAATTTGATTATGAAGGCGTCGTTGCCTTAATACGGATATGGTGGATGTATGGTCGTAGAAGAAATGATTGATGGTGACATAGGTAGATGAAACCGCATTTTGATTAACTTTACGACATCTCCGTAAATTGATTTACATGCACGCATGTCGAAACGCTTGCTTGTCATTCGAACCAATGAAGTAGAAGTCATATTTGTATTTTTATGTACAGACACCGTATATCTATACATTCAGCCATCACCTGCGTCTGTCGTCGTCGGCGGCGTCCCCGTGTACTTTTCACAGTTAACGAAATAAATGTAAAAAAGTGTGGCTTATTATCTTGCAGTTTACTGGACTGATTTATGGTACCAAAATACAGGCCAAATTAGAATAACAGCTATTTATTGGACTTTTGTTCTTGAAGTTATGCAGTATTTTGTGAAGAAGTCACTTTTCACACAATGGGATTTTTGAGGTGGAACTTTGAACTCCCATGGGCCTGATGCCCTGTACTAGTTAGATTTTCTGAATGGCCGTAATAACAGTAAGATATGATTAAAATTGCTGGTGATTTATGCTGTTAAGCATCATGTTATATTGTTTTGTACACTATCATAGTAATTTTCTGCTTTATTTCTGTACATTTTACAGCTTTGCTGCTTTCTTTTAGATTCGAACTTATATTTGACTGTTGAATGTATAATATATATGCAAATTCATAGGAATGCCTCAAGGTGCCTGAAGTAGAAAAAACAAACAGTTTTCATAGTGTAATGTACATAAACGGAGATATAGTTTTATAAATAAGGTGGCGGTGTCGTTTGAAGAAATGCCTTCAAACAGCTGCAGAATGACATGAAATCCCAGTCATGTAATGGCGTTTCAAACGATGATGCAACACGGCATGTAAAATGTCATACCGCTCCTCAGTCCTAAATTTAGCTGTTTTTTTTCCCGCGGCGCAATGAAGCAGGTCTATATATAATAATTCCTAGAATTAATTTTCTTCTTAACCTTAAACTTCCAACATTTTGGAAACCGAGATCATTACCACCGCTGGTTCTATAAGATCCAAACCCTAAGTATTTTCATTCAAGAACTTTCGTTGGTGCATAATTGCTTAATATAACACGCGACTTTTGGGAATGTGTGACATTATCTTTGAATGGCAATGCCTGTTCGGCGTGGGCATTTCTAAGGTACTAGGGCAGAATGACTAGAAATAGCTATCACCAAGACGAAGTAATGATTAACCCATTCTACTAATAATCTTAACAATAATATTTCATTTATATAAATGTCATGGTTTACATAATAAGGAAATGTCTTCGTATTGGCATTAGAACCAGTAGCAAACAAGGGATTCGATTGTGTTTTGTCATAATGCGCACGTTATATCAATACCTATCCTGCATCTTCTGTCAGGAAATCTGATTACTTGTGATTTATGGGTTTTTGATTCAGTGCTTGATGGGGCCATTTCTCCTGGGTCACGCGAATTGCAGAATCCAATGAAATATATAGAAAAAAACAAGAGCTGTCTAGAAACGGAGTTTCTCAAAGTCTGGCGCATTAGGCTGTGTGGGCGCGTTACCAGGAGGGGATGTGAAGTGACTCGTGAAACGCAAGCCTCGCAGTGTAATTGTGGTTAGTTTATAATGGAAACTCATAAATATTCGCCATCATGCACAGCTCAAATTCTACTGAAACACTTCAAAAACCTCACCTACACGTTGTTTAAATTAAAATTTAATCGCAGAATCTGTACGGCCTACATTGCGTATTTCACATATTACGTAAGCGTATTCCTTGCAAGGATAAAACGAAAGATATAGCAGTAAAAGGATATTATTGAGAGATAATTATAAAGTTAGACATATGCTACTGCAAGTATTAAGATCTATTTGTGAACTTACACGTTTGCTAATGGAAAATGAATGTGAAGATAACAACAGTTGGGTAAGCACAGAGAATATGCATTCGTTACTTTTAAACTAAGCGAAAAATAAAATTGGACACCATACAAAAATAGCACAAGTAACTCCTTTAATTGTTAGATTTAAAATGGCCTGTCTGATGAATCGGCGTGAAATAACGGATGTGGCAAAGACGCGCAAGTGGTGGTTAATATCAAAGACACAACAGGTTGGCAGTAATACCATTCCCACGACACGAGTTGCTGCCAATAATTCAGGCATGATTATACAAATAAAGCTATTGATATATCGACCTGATTACTAGTCAAGTGCGATGTGAAACATCCCAGTAGATGTATTCTCTTGTCAATGTGTCACACATTATACAGAGAAGCACACGTACGAAAGTAACCCTTCACGCCGACAATGACACCGACACAAATATTTTACTGTCCCAATATCAATATGGCGTCACAGTGCAGAAACCCTCCCTCGAGGCCAATAATAATTAATGAACCACTTTACTCAGGGTTGGTAACCAAAACATCAGAACTCACTTAAATCAAAAGTAATAGATTTAAGAAGATATCAGGGTCTCTCTAAGCAGAAACTGACTGCCAATTAGCGCGACCGCTGTAATTAGAGCAAACCAAAAATTTCGAGTACCGCCCACCACAGTCTGTTTTATTGCTACCGCGAACCTAAGAATAAATACTGTTATAACATTAGTAAATGCCGCTGGTGTATCTAGTAAAAGACAGCCTGCTTCAAATAATGTGAATCTGAGCGACCTGTAGCTGTGTTCCTGCATATTATGCAAAGCCAACCCAATTTCCTGTAGAAACTATATCTGACTGCGATCTCCAATTAACTGATGGAACTACGTAAATGGTGAACTCTGAGAATATCGAGATGATAGCAAACTATCTGGAAGCCTGGCATGTCAACTCTACATTAGAATAGATACAAACAAAATATTTGCATGGCAGCCAATACGTCAAAGGATATTACTTTTGTGTTATTGGCACTGGTCGCAAGGCTTGTCTCGTGGGATGTGTAATGGTACTATAATTACTTTGTCTATCTTACATCTAACAGAGTTTAAGAAAAGCTTTGGATATCTGAAGTTTCCCATTGCCCGTGACGTTTTTATTCACTACCAAAAATTATGTTAGGCATTTTGTAATATCAGACAAAAAAGAATTAACCTCCCGTTGGCCATTACTGTTTATTCTCAGTGCTAGACGAATCTGGTGGAGGAAATTATCAACACACGAAATGTCGTGCAATAAATATATATTATGAACGTTAAATGTCATTATAAAATGGATCATTATATATGTATGAAATAGTGTAATTTATCTTCTTCATCTTCTTTTTCCAGATCCATATGTAAAGATTTATTTGTTATACGACGGCCAACGTGTTGCGAAAAAGAAAACCCACGTCAAGAAAAGAACCGTCAATCCAGTTTTCAACGAATCTTTCGTATTTGACGTACCGTCGAACGAAGGCCTCGAAAACATTGGTCTGGAACTGCTTCTCTTAGACTACGATCGTGTCACCAAGAATGAGGTCATAGGCAGACTGGACCTGGGTGTACATACTAAGGGGAATGAATTGTGCCACTGGAGTGAAGTGGTGAACTGTCCCAGAAAACAGATTGCACAGTGGCACAAACTGAAAGAATGAACATTACTTCAAACGGACAAAAAATATATATATA
>NW_019775564.1:68646-101438 GCF_001039355.2 Lingula anatina | reverse complement strand
AGCCCCCCCCCCCCCCCAACGCACACACATCACTACCTCAACAGGCACCAAGGGCTGATTCATTCTCCAAGCTTCATTAAGTTTATAGGTAAGCCATTTTACTTAATCATCCAATCCAGACTGAAAAGTGATCAGTAAAAAGCCAATAATACAGGAAGCAGGCCTTGCAAATGGATGAGTAGTATTCTATAGGGATTATAAGTAGGACTAAAGTAAGGAAAACCCCTACACCATACATGTAAATCAGTACGAATTCAAGGCAATTTTGTGAGCCTGATAGTGTTTTCCCGTCATTTTATGGATGCTTCATCAGCAATATGGTTCTAGCACATTGCCTGCTCATAATGCTTTATGACATAAAACAGGTTGAGTGCTGTCTAAAATAGAAAAAACTCATAAAATAAAAAGTACATTCTGCACAGCTAAAAGTACTGAAGAGTAAAGAGTAGATGAAATGACAAATGCAATTTTTTCATGAAGTTATCCCACATTCTCTGTGGGGCCACAAGTAACCACATGCATGTTGAGATAATTGCACACCTTTAATTATCTCATTTATCAACTTCAGACATCACTTATTAACATGCATTCACAACTGATTTCAAATTAATAACAAGATATTCCCCTATTTTATCTATTTTTTTTTTCAAATTTATTATCTAAAGAAATTTTCTGTTTAACACCATATCTGTAAGGTGCTCAGGTGGTTAGAACATGTACAATATGATGCTGATGCCACAGATTCCTTTGATTATTTAAACTGATACGCTAGACGACCGGATTCCTATTGTGTTTTACTTGGCATTTTCTAAAGAGCGAAAGGGGACACAAGAGGTTTCATAATTTTTCACAAAAGAAAATGTCTTTATGAGGAAGATGTTGGTAAAAACCAGATATAATGTCTCAATTTAACATTAAGCCCAAGAAAAGAAAGAAAAAAATTCCCTAGACTGCCCATTATCATCACAACCACCACCATCTTCACAAAAAGTGGAGACTCTTAAAACTCACTGCTGTCATTTCTTATTCAGAGCATTATCTGTCAATGAACTCTTCTTGCTTGACCAATATTGACACAAACATCAGCTCACAGTGTTGAATGGCAATTCTCACAGGAAAAGAGACAGATTATAGCCATACCAACATGTTCAAGAACACTTCACTTTTAATTAAGGCCCTTTAAAAGCTCTCTGTATTTTCACTTCCAACCAAAATGCAGAATTCTACATGATGTCTCTAACCATTAGAGTTGGAGGAAAGGGAGTGCTATATTTACCAAAATGACTACCAAAAAAGAATAACAATGATACAAAGTATCAAGCATACAGGTCAGGGTCAATGTCCTGGCTGGACCACAATATTGTAATTGGACATCATCATCATCCTGATGCAGGCTATCCTCATGGGGTGCTCATCTCATTACACTGACTGATGGCGGCCATAACATGAGTCAAGATTGCACACATCCATTAGATAGCTAACACAGCCACATCAGCCAACGCTATATCTCTCTCTCTTATTACTGGGGAATAATAAACAGAAACTGATGGAAATACACAGATGGAAATTTTAATTTGTTTTAACAGATTTTTGTTTTTGGTATATGTCTCTCATCAAAATATACTGCAACTTATACACCAGCATCTACTGGCCAAAATGAACAGTTCTACTCACAAGTATGTCCAATAAGATAATACTACAATACAATCACCCTAGACAACAGCATAAACATATAAATAAGATGAGTATAATAACTATCAAGTCATCCTAAACTGTTATTTATCAGTTACAGGTAGCTTTGCACTGAATTTTTTACACATTATTTTCACATTGATTGGGCAGGAAATGACTGTATGTCCTCCCTGATAAATTACACTGGAATCAATAAACAGCGAAACCAGCTGTAAATTGATAATTTAAGTCCGCAACAACAGAAATAGTCAAAAGCAATGCAACAGTAATTTGAGATTTTTTTACCCTCAGTTTATTTAATAGGTGTCCCAATGACATGACGTCAAGGCAGTAGCAATTCCATGCCCACTGCAACTCGCAAATCACACACTAGGGACCAATATTGTCCCGCGCATTTCACACCATCTCATGATGTGACCATTACAAATGGATGAAAAAAGTCATCTTGGGTTGAAATCACAGGAAATTTACAGGACTGTGTCCAAAATTTCCTATAACACATTCATATCATGCAACCACAGAAGACCAAGAAAGTTTACCTAGAGCTAACTTGGAGAAAAAAAATTGTGTACAAAAATTTACAGGTATCATTCAAATGTCCATTTATCCTAAATGCACTTCGTGATCAACTCAAGTAATGAATGTTCTTCCAAATAAAGTAGAATTTGCCATTTCTTACGAAAATGCAATTTTCCAAGAGAAAGCTCCCAGAAAGAAAATAATGGCAGTGAAGCCAGACTACAGAGAATAAAAGCTAAGAGGGCCTTAGGCAGATTCTTAGATGTGCGCTATTTTCTAGTTCCACAGTTGTTAATGGAAATTTGAATAGATTTCCTTTTATCTTTAAGCTACACATAACATTTCTTGATTTTAGTGTCATCATCTCAATATTGGTAACCTTGTTTGTAAATATACCTTTGGATTAAGTTCTTCTCATCTTAATTACTAGCACAATGTGCACTTCGGAGAATTAAAAATGTCACTATGAATTATCGAAGAATATCATGAGTGGATAACTGAAACGTTTGACCTGAAGTTGTTGTGTTACAGAAGTACATCACTCATGGCTGCCTCATTAAAATGCTGGTCAAAACATTCGCAACAACATCTGATTGGATGGAAGAGAATGAATGCACACCATCTCTGCAATTCCCTTCCCGAAGAACTGCACTTTGCAATCCCAATATTAAAGTGCTCTGGCTGGCATCAAAAATGGTATTTTGCAACAAGCCATTTATTCCTTGGAAACAAAATGTCATTTTACATGATACAGCTATATATCCTCCAGGGACATGCCTTATCTGTGCCTTCCACTACGTTAAACATTTCTATACCATAAAATGCCACTTATATTCTACATCATTATAATGTTTCTAATGAATACCAATGATTTTAAAAATTCCATGGTCCTTGAAAATCCCACTCCTGGCATTTATTTTAAAAGTTGTATGTAAAGACAACCAATGCGAAAACGTGTCTCATTTAACACTCCCTCACGGTTCTCAATCTGTCCTAGAACATAATGTTTTTCTTTTTTCATGACGAATGTTCTAAATCTGCTCTAGGACATTTTGAAGGACTTCCCAAAAACACTTCTCGAACTCGAACATTCATCACAGAACAACATTTGAACTGTTTAAAAAAAAACACCTAATGTTTTAGAATAGACTGAGAAGCGTAAGTGACAGTCTGAGGCCCACTCATCCAGTGCTGACCTCACGACTCCTCCTGAATTGTACCCTTTCATATACCACACATTACAGAGCAAGAATATTTATTATCATTTTCTGACTTAGAAACTCTTACTGTGCACATTCTACAAAACAGAATAAAACGAACAAAAATCAATATATAACATAGGTGAAAGAAAATATTCACAGCCACAGATCTTGTATTTTTCAGCTGTATATAAAAAGAGAAGCCATGACAATGTAAGGCCAATTTAAGCCTTCACTTCATTGTCAGAGAAATGCTTTGATCTATTCTCCAAAGGCTGGCATAAACGGAGAACAAAATATTTATTGGGCGCAAACAAGGTGATTAGAGCATTACGGTAGTTCTGGTAATTTGAAACTATAGCTGTTTACTAATCATGTGCGTGATATAAACTATTAACTCTAATTTCACAGACAGCAAGGGACACTGACTAAATTATGATCTTACAGCATGAAAGAAACAGAGATGGCACAAACATGCAAAATCAATACTCTGACTAGACAGTGTATTGGTATATCATTTAAGTACACAAAAAGGCAGGCACAGAAAAGAAATTTGACCTTCCTATCACACAAACCATTACCACTGGCATGGGAAACTGAACACCTCTGGCCAGAAATAATGCTACATGGTTAAATCATGGAAAGCTGGTCACCAAAATGAACAATTTTCTGTGCTGCCACCTGGCACTTCTACTATTTGAATAATCTAAAAATGACTTTTTAAGTGCAATCATTTGATTTGAGTCAATTTCTCATACTTTGAAAATACATTTTACTTTCAAATTGGTAAGAATTTTTGTACTGTTAACTGAATTGGGACATTTATTATCCCCAAATAAAGGAAATGCCATGTGTAGAAATGACTCAGATACCACACACCATTCAGTGCTAAAATCTTATGTAAAAACTTCCCAGTGAGAGTTATTAAGAAATGTCAGACATGACTAATCAACAGGTCTGAATCATTTCACGAGCTAAGGCTGCTATTCCAGCTTAAAAAACCTTTACCCTTCAAAAACATTTATTTATATCTACACATACACATGCAAATGTCACTGCATACATAATTTATTATTTTATAATTTTTTTCTGTCTGTGGCATCCTACATCAGCACTTCAAATAATAATGAAAAACTCACTACAACTTTTTTCAAAATAAAAGCACTGCGTTCACTTACAGCAATGATCTTTTCCTTGATTCCTCCAACTGGGAGTATCTTCCCCGTAAGGGAGACCTCGCCTGTCATGGCGACATTCTGCCTGATGGGGAGGTTCCTGGCCAAGGATAACAGGGCCGTCACTATGGTACATCCTGCACTGGGGCCGTCTTTGGGGGTGGCACCCTGAAGAGAAGAGGACCGCAGATTTTGTAAGGCAATATGAAGACAAAGGAAAAATTTTCTTGATTTGATTTACTTGGTTCTTAGGAGAAGTCAGCTCCTTTATTTGTTTTTACTTTATAAATAAATAAATGGTTTGGTTATCACAGCCCGTCATGTTGAACTTAACAGTCACCGAATAAATTCTTACAATTCTAATGCAGATGCAAAAAACTTCGATGAAACTTTTTTTAGTTAAAGCAATTATGAGGAAAAAATGGGGTGAAGTGAAAGTAACCTACTATTACAATTTCACAAACATGAGAGGAAAGCATCAAGCTGGCCATTACCTCAGGCACGTGGACATGCACATCAGTGTGCTGTAAATATTTATTGTCTGGGTATTTCTTCAGCAAGAATGCCTTGGCAAATATGTATGCAATCTGTACGCTCTCCTTCATCACATCCCCCAGGTGCCCTGTCATGGTGAGAGCGGCATCTTTGGATGTGTCCATTGCCTTCTTCCCAGTGCTCTCAATAAACAGTGTGGATCCACCTGGTGAGTTGGAAAAGGTCAATGTCAACAGTGTAGAATTAATCTTGATATAGGTAACATAATGGATAACATACAAATTACATTGCATTGTTGTTCAAACAGAAGCAAACAAAGATGTTTTCTACATCTTACTAAAAAAATAACCAATTTACATAACAGGGAGTCCTACTTTTTCAAGCCGACTCTTTTTATGCCATGACAGCATTGCATTGTACTAATCAGAGAACAAGTTGGGTTTTAGAAACATCATTATGTATTGGCAACGAAAATCAAACTTACCCATAGCTGTCCAGGCCAGCCCCATCACAACACCAGGGGGCGTCTCCTCATATAGTTTGTCATGGGTGAAGACTGGCTTGCCAACATAGGTTTGCAAATTATCACTGTCAACCATAATGGAGTCTTCTTCTTTTTTTACTATCTTGTAAGCAGCTTTCCTAAAAATCTGGAAAAAAAAAATAAATAAATAAATAAATAAATAAATAAATAAATAAATAAATAAATAAATAAATAATCATAAACAAATAAAGATAAATAATTGAATGCCCTTAAAAATGCTCAAATAAGTGGACTAACTGGTTACCTTATTTTCAACTTGTGTCACATCGTTATAGAAAAAAAAAACTTACCTTTTCAATGTGCTTCTGTAAATTTCTAACTCCACTCTCTCGGCAGTAGTTCTTTATAAGGACATTGAGAGCATCTGTTCCGACTTTCACTTGTTCATCATTTATGCCAGACAGCTGGCGAGCTTGGGGGATAAGATATTGCTGGAACAAAAAAAAAAAGAAAGGCTTAACATGTACACAAGGATGAATATGATAGATAACATACAGTTACTACAAATATTTGCAATTATCCAACCTTTATTTTTATAATGAGTAGAAAAAATGTCTCACTCTGTAACCTAAATAAATCTACATCACAATAAATCGAGACAAATCAGTTGCATGACTGAAGAGGGTCTAACCTGTGCAATGGCCACTTTTTCATCTGCCACATATCCAGACACATCTATCAGCTCCATCCTGTCTTTGAGGGGGTCTGGGATGGTATTGGTCTGATTGGCAGTACAGATGAACAATACCTAGAACAACACACAAAGACCATGCCATACTGTGTCAAAGTAAGACTAATCAATTAAGTTCAAAAACAGACTTCATTTATGTTTTGAGACTAAATTTAAGGTTAGGCAGTTTCCAAGGAGGCTAGGATTTCTGCCTAGCTGTTTAAATCTCGGACGGATAAGCAGCCCTTGAGATTTTTCACAGTCAGTCTTATTAACATTAATAATTAAGATTTTAACCAAAAACCTACGTAACATTTTTTGTAAAATTGGAGCCAAAACTATCATATATCACTTTAAATTCAACACCTTTTCATACCTTAGAAAGATCCACAGTAACATCCAAGTAGTGATCAAGAAAGTTAGCATTCTGCTCGGGATCTAACAGCTCAAGCATGGCAGCTGCCGGGTCCCCTCTCCAACTTCTGTTCATCTTGTCAATCTAGAAGATGAAGATGGTTTTGTAAAGAATGCACTTATTTTTATACTGTTATAAAAACTGTACTTACAAAGCAACCCTTTTTTTCAAGAACTGCATTTTGGGATGATTACCATTTATATATGTAGATGAATAATAATCATAAATTGTGAAGAAATATAAAAAATCTGAATTATTTCAGCCTACAGACATTACGGCTCACCTCATCAATGAGAATGAGTGGATTTTCCGTCTTTGTTTTCTTCAAACACTGGATGATCTTTCCTGGCATAGCACCAACATATGTCCTTCTGTGACCCTTGATCTCAGACACATCCTCCATTCCACCCACACTAAACCTGAAATACTAGAAATAAACAGCCAACACATAAAAAGAGGATTTACATAAAAATGCTATTTTCACAAAAATTGAAGTATTGTAACAACTGCTGTTGACATTGAGCTGTAACAGAAGTTTATGCTTTGGAAAAAAGGCGATTTTTTTCATTTTACACACCATGTTGCACTTAGTGAACTCTACAGAGGTCCTTAAAGTTTTATGAGAAAATTTCTTGACAAGTTGCTATCACCTTCAACTTTTAACTTAAATGCAGGGATATTTTCTGAAACTTTGTGAAAAATCAATAGAGGGCATTAATATGGATCCAATTCTATATAAAACATTATTTCATGGTGTTTCAGTCAAAGTGAAATATTACAACAAAGTTACTATCAACAGTTTCTTCATATGACAGCTAAATAATAATAATAACAAGGCAGCAAAGCTGTCAAATGTACAGACAAAGAACAGAAAATAAAGATGCAAATAAGTGAAAAATTAAATTTTCACAAAAAACTGTTAAATTGCCAGAAAAATTTACCAAACAGACTGCGTTGCCTATTGAAGCTGTATGTTAGACCCATGTTTCTTTCCTGTAAGTTTGAGAACAGTAAGTGACATGATTTCCCTTAAATGGTCATCATAGGAGCAGTGCCCAAAATAGGGGTTTCTTCAAATTTTGATGCAACATTACATAATGTTTAACAGCATAATGACAATCAAATGTTATTAATAAAATATTAGTAACATGGACATTCAGAAAATGTGACAAGCAAAAGTCTTCAAGATCATGGAACTTTAAAGTCACACCTTGAAAATGCCAATATGTGAAAAATTAAATTTTCACAAAAAACNAAGTCCATTCACTCTAAAACGATGCTGCAACCTGTGAAGAAGAATATTATGATCTATGGTATCGAAAGCCGCTGAAAGGTCTAGAAGAACTAAAATGACATCTCTTTGTTTATCCAGGGCAAGCATTATGTCGTTGTGGACTCGAAGTAGAGCTGTCTCAGTGCTGTGGCCTTCTCTATAGGCAGACTGGAATTTCCCAAAGAGTTTATTTTCAGATAGATAGCTGCTTAGTTGGGAACATGCCATTTTTTCAAGAAATTTACCTAAAAAGGGTAGATTTGATATTGGTCTATAGTTTTTCAGGACATTTTTACACAGCCCTTGCTTTTTAAGTAATGGTCTAACAATTGCAGTTTTGCAGTTTGATGGAAAGATACCTGTTGAGAAAGACAGATTTACTAATCTCAAGAGAACTGGAGATAACACACTAATACACTCTTTCACTATATATGTTGGCATGGGATCCAGAGCACAAAACTTAGAATTCATCCCCTTTATAACAGAGATAATATCCTTCTCTGAGACCGGTAGGAAATTGCTCAGTTGGGCCCCACCACCCTGACTGGCACACCTGTCTTGAAATTCACTTGGTAATGGATCTGATTCTGAGGATCCTGTGGTAGCATTTTGAGTTAAGTCCTTACGAATATCCTTGATCCGGTTTGTGAAGAAATCTGCAAAAACTTGAGGAAGTGTTGACATTTCCATGTCAGGAAGCACACTTAGCTGGCTTGACTTAGATTCTGAAATCTTGTCCACAATCCTAAAGAGTTCCCTTTGATCAGTTAATTGCACTCCAATCATTTTATTTTTCCTGTATTGTATCAACTTTGAGTGCACAACACAGCTGATGCAATGCTTTTCTAAAGATTCCACCCCACAGATAAGTCATCAGTATGCCACTTACTTCTCTGTTCAGGGCCCTTGCTATGGACTTTGCAATACTGGTCTTCCCAGTGCCGGGTGGACCGTGAAAACACATCATTTTTCCTTGTGTGGAGCCTTTCAGCTGACTTACTGCAATAAATTCCTAAAAACAAAAGTTTTTACATTTAATAATAAGCAATGGAATTACAGTATTAATTATTTTACAAATTATTCCCTGCCATATCTGAGGATCTCACATTTCATGTAATGAGTGCTATGTATGAGGTTTTAAAAACTTGCCAAAATTCTATTTTTAACATCATCCATCCCATAATGGTCCTCATCTAGAATTTGTTTTGCATGCTCCAAGTCGAGTTTTTCGTCACTGAAAATCCCCCATGGCATAGATGTCAGCCATTCCAAATAGGTCCTGGTGACACTGAAGTGAAAAAAATGTGGGGATACATTTAAATAATGTAAGATTTTAAACACATGTTAGGTACATAAATCACTTTTGATTGAACTTATCTGATGTTGAAGTAATAGTAAATTTCTGATCATTTTTATACAGATTAATGCCATGAATTAATGTTGACAAAAATAATCTAATTCATTACAAAATTTGAAAAACCACTGCTAAAGCTTGGGTTAAGGACTTCTTTAATTTCTCACATTGCTTAAGAGGAGTTTCAAAGGTTGGTAATTTAGAGACAAACAAGGCAGCAAAGCTGTCAAATGTACAGACAAAAAGCAGGAAATAACTATGCACAAAATAGGCTACTGCCAATTCTGATGCAAAAGAACATAATGTTAAACTGCAAATTCAACATCAAATTTTAACAAGACAGCACTGTTCTGAAATGGGTTTATTTCCATTTTTAACACTTTTTTAACATAAAACAAAATGAAGTTTACTGCCATTTTTATATGATCAACTAAGACAAGGCAGCAAAGCTGTCAAATGTACAGACAAAAAGCAGGAAATAANAAAAATATGATTTAACCCAGGCAAATTTGTTAAGTATGTTTTTTTCTTGAGAAAATCTTACATTGTGTACCTTTTATTATTTTATGAAAAATTTTAATTGCAATATTAAAAACTCTTAAATCAAACAATTTATCCAAATTGCAACACTGAATGAAAAGATATATATATTTAAGCTGCCACAGATTTAATTAAGTCATGCATTTGTAGAGAACAGCAATAAAAACCTTTTTTCTTACTTAAATTCAGACGAATGGGGATCCAAAAAACTGAATCTTTGAAATTCTTCTTCAATAGTCTCCTGGACATGAGGAGGTAAAGTTTTTCCCTGTAAAAAAATTATTCCTATTCTCAAAGTGAATATCAATGGTCTACAAGAAAACAAGCATGCAAAGAAAGTTAACTAACAACACCCAATGCCCTCTATTACGTCAAAACTTTTAATTGGGGTTAAAAAAAGACCAATCATAAATAGTAACCTTGCTGTAGCGTGAATGATTTTTTGAAATGAAATACTATATGTGGATATTTGGCTTAGTTTCTAAAAGAGGTCCAAATATTCACGTGTAACTGTTATTTTTTTTGTCTGTAGTCTTCTAAATGTCATTTCTTACTTTTAGCTTTTCTCGAAGCTTCTCTTCTACTGTGTCTTTATCATTTTTATCCATTCCTAAATCTTTTTTGATAACTTTCATGGACTCCATCAGGTAGGCCCTGTGCCCCGCTTGTCGTATATTTTCTTCCACCTGTTTGTAAAATAAAGTTTGAATTCCATGATTTATTCACAAAGATAATCTCCATAACTGCAAAAAGAGAATCCAATCAGGCTGGTTTTAGAACTCAAAGTAAATTTTAGTCCTAAAAATAACAAGTTTGAGTATAATGAGTCACACAGTCATCCATTTATTGTTTTAACAGTAAAAAGACAACAGAAAAGACACAGTTGATGACTATATGTACAGATATATTGTGTCCATAAATAAAAATATGATTTTTGACCTATTACAACTGAATCCCTGGTCAAGTGTTTAAGTTATTCAAGTGGTCACAGCATTTAGTTTGGGGATCAAATCTCAACAATACTAGTCATCTTTTCTCTTTGAGGGAAGCATGCACTCTCCGAACAACTCTGTAATTTTATCTACCATTAGATAAAGCATATACTGAACCATTCTACAGACCTCACTTCTTATCTTCTGCTGAATCTGCTTAGTTTCCCACTCCTTTTTCAGCAAAGTCAAAGACAACCTCAGCCTTTCAGGTATCTAATGAAAAGAAACCCTTTGTAGTGTTTTCAGTGCATCTAATACATGTATTACTTATCTCACCAGACTTTAGGTATTTTGCAAAGGTTCTGTCATAAAAATTTTTGTGATCATGGTTTCAAACAAGATTCTAGCAGCCTTTTAAATAACAAACAATGGTCAGTAGAATTCAACATTCTGTTACATTATCTAAATGTCATAATACTTTAATCAGTTTTACATTTATCCAATATTATATAATTTCTTTGTAATGATTTGTAAACCCCTGGGAAGAAATGCTAAAACAGGAAAACATTAAATCAAGAACATCAAATCATGAATTTTCTAATCGAACAAAACAATGCTGCTGAGAAAACGTTAAAGACAAGTAAACTCACATTCATTTCCTCCAGGACTTTTTGTGTCTCATTTGGTGAATGTCCAACAAGCACAGCACCTAAATAATTCAAAACATTTTTTCTCAAAAATCCAAAATGTAATATAACAAGGTCATTTACTACTGCTCCCATTCTTTGGAAATACTCTTTCAAGCAAGGAACAATTCCAATTTTTTTCTATCCCACAATCTCTGGTTGGCTAGCTTTTAATGTGAACAATAAAAGCTTAAGGTGTTTTTGAAGACACATTAATGGTTACAATTTAGGTTGATATGAAGGCTGACCTTTCATCTGTGACAAAATTGTAATCAATACTTGTGAATTTAAGTACATATCAGATGCCCTTTCATGAGCAGGAGAAATGCAAAAATATTTGAATGTTTAAAACTTTTTTTATTTTCTCAAAATGGACAGCATGAACAACATTTTTGTTCTTATTTACTTTAAGTTAAAAAGTCAAAGAAACAGAAAAAAAAGTTATTTTCTCTTACCTAAATCTGCAAGATATGGTGGGTTTTCTCCTACCCTTATTGAAGAATTTTGCAATAGGAAAACCAAAGTATCTCTGGCAAATTCATTCACAGACATTATGTCTTTGATAGTTTTTATGATTTCTTCTGTAAGGGCCTGAAAATTAAAGTAAAGCTTTTATAAATAAAACTTCTCATGTCAGCATTTTCAAAAGACCCAAACTTCTAGCTTCAGGCTGACCAAAGTCTAATTATAGAAGTGGTCTAATGATGTTATATGAATGTGTCAAATGCGTATTCTATACAAAGTGATGCAAACAGTATAATTTTTTTTTTTTTTTGGAAGTGATGAGAAAATACAATTCGAATTCACGCTTACTCTTAAATGTTGATTTTTTTCAAACTCTTCTTCTACCATGTTCTCTGTATATGCCATCAGTAATTCTCCGGGATAGATGGTTCTTTCCAACTCTGGTTCTGAATAACCTTCATCAATATCCCTTGAATGTCTTTGGTCTTTATCTTTTTCTGCTAAAATCATTGTCATAGAACTTCAAACTACAGTAATACTTCAGAGAGCTTACACATTTTTGACTAATAAGTAATTTGCCAAATCATTCAGTTTCTGTGTTTGTATCTGCACACTGTTAATTTTAATATTCAACTTCACAGACTAAACAAATAAAAATCAATTGTGAACAAAGAGCCCAACTTAATGAACAAGTAGGATTGAGCCTGTTTCAAAAAGTAAATGTAAGAATGTAATATGTTCCAATTTGTGAAAAAGTGCTTCAATCCTGAGGTAATCAACTGGGATGTAAAAAAATATTATTAAGATAAAATGCCACTCTTTCTTTTTCCTGTCTAATTAACACTCATGATTTACTTACCACTAAGTGAAGGTGGTTTGTTATATGTAACTTCACTGTCATCAAGAACTTTGAGAATTTTAATCCTGAAAGCATAGCAAGTGCATAATATTTGAGCAAAGTATAAATACAAATGTGAAACAATTCCATGTGCTTCATTTTATTTCAATGCGAGTACAATAAATTCTATAACAAACTGTATAAAAATTGATCCTTTGTCACCCATATCCAAATTCTTTTTAAAAAGATGATTTGTACAGGAAAGAGTTTATAAAACAAGATCACTTTCATGGTTCATAAAAGCTATATTAATTCACCAAAAAGGTCAACAAGGTTTATCATACCTCCGGTGTCCAAGTACAGTCATCCTTATACCATTTTCAAAATCTTGGATTGTGTTTATCTTGGCAAATGTTCCCACTCTGTAGATATTCCTCCTCAGCAGCATACCTTCAGTGGTATCTCCACTAAACAGAAGTGAAAAATTATAAAATATTCACAGGTTTTGCAGAAAAAAACATAATTATATATAAAATGTTCCCTAAAATTCAAAATTATATTGGTTTTTATCTAATTAATCTACTTATACATGACACCCAGCATGAAAATTATCTCATGACAGTATGTTTTCAGGCAAAAAAATGGAAAGAATCTGAAAGCATTTGGCACCTTGATATCTCCTTCTGGAAAATCCCAATATATGGCAACCTGAGTTCATGTTTCTTTTTTATCAATCTGACCAAGGCGTCATCTGTTATCTGAAAGAAAATAATTCAAATTACATAAGACAAGAAAAATGTTGAGGTATTTTTTTTTTCAGGAACTTTGTAACACACTTATCTTACAGCATCAAATTCATGTGTTAGCACTCCAATTGACGATTTTGATATCTACGCTGTACTAACCAGTTGTTGTGTGGGAGTTCTCAAATTTTTATTTTACCTCTCATCTCCTCAACTGGCAGATGGACAAACCTTCTTCACAGCTCTGTTGATGGGGAAACTGGTGGGCATTACAGGAGTGTGAGAGTTGAGGAGATGAGGGGTAAGATAAAAATTTGAGAGTTCCAGCACCATATGGCTGTTCCAGAAACTGGTCTTCATTTTACACTTTTTGAGCGGAGGACTTTGCACTAGCAAAACCTAGATCGTCAACAGGAGAGTTAAGATAAGAATTATGTGCTATTACCTTTATTGGAATGATTGCAAAACATTTACGGTTCTTACCTCAAGCACTTTATTAAATTTTGGAAACAAAGGGAAATCATCAACGGCAACTATTGGAACATGCGGGAAGTCAAGTGGCACCGTTTGTCTGCTTAGAGCTGCTGTGTTTGCTCGTTCGAAGTAAGGCGGCATCGGATATGTCTGTTCTTCACTGTCATCCACCTTGTTGTGGACATTTTCTCTAATATCTTTATCGTCGTCGTAATCATCGCTGTCACTTCCACTCCCGCTGCTGGCACTGCTGTAGTTTCGAGACGTTATGTAATGATTCGAGGCACAATTTCCGAGAAGGTACGAAGAGTTTGAAGAATAATTACTCAAACCTAGCATGCAGCTTCTATTTTGAAAGAACCGGCTGTTGGCAAAGCTAGTAAGACAGCGCACCCCGCCATCCAAAGGCACTTTCGAGGACATTCTATGGCTCTGCAATGAACGTGAACATTGTATCAGCCTATGGGTAAGGTGTCCATGTCCAGAGGAGTATCCGATTCCGTGTAAATTTGTTCCTAACTTTAGACTAGAGTTTACACCGTGTCTTATGAGTCTGTGAATGTTTCTGCATGTTAAAAAGCACTTCTTTGTATGTTTTAATGGTAGATCCATGTGTACTCTCCGCATGAAGGCAGCCATTTTGAAAGGAATTGTGGGAAATTTTATGTAATTGGTGGTGAAAGTATTTTAAAGATTATGCTTACATATAATCATATATTGTCAAAATAGGCTAATGTTTCG
The DNA here is from genome assembly GCF_001039355.2 of Lingula anatina. Next base: position 86,683 of record NW_019775564.1, on the reverse strand, counting down.
GAATTATTTATTAAAAAAAACAAGCATGTGGCACAAGGCTGCTAACGAATAGTGATAACGCTTGCTTTCACTTTGGGCAATAACTATGCTACTTTAACGGAACGCAAAACGAGGCCATGTGATGGAGACCATAGACTTTGCTCCAAAGTCAGTCGACAGGAGAGAAATAACTTAGGTAAATGTCTTTTTCGCATCCAGATCAATGTCAGTAAAAGAAAACAAGACAGGCGTGTGATATTGCTGATCGTCAGGGTCATGGTCGGACAATTTACATGCAAATGTGATTTTTAACAACCTCTGAGAGCGTTTGGCGTATCTTGCCACCACAACACAACGTCCTGCTGACGTTTTTCTCTTCTCGAAAAGACTTTTTGTAGGCTCTGTCATATGTTCTGCTACAAAGAGCAATATATTGACCACGAAAAGCTGTAGAGTCATGAACTGAATTGGCCAATGCCCATGAACTGAATTGGCCAATGTCCGTACACTTCACAAAGAAATTATCCCATCTAAGATTCTTAATAACGTGAAGCTGCATGCATGTGAGAGTTACTGTAATTTAAAACCTAGCAAGTTAATTTGTACCCCTTTAGTAGCCGTTTTGAACATTCTGTTTTTATTTGTCTTTTTCAAAATGTTCAGCATAAGGCCTTTCATTTTCATGGTCAGGTAATTAGCAGGTGTTTTTGAAAGAAATTATAAATATTCCCTTTACACTATTTACTGACTACATGTAGATATTATCCTTTTTTGTCCCCTAAATTATTATATTATATTATATTATATTATATTATATTATATTATATTATATTATATTATATTATATTATATTATATTATATACTCATTTTTTTCATCAAAATACTAATTACCAATTACCACTTAATACCAATTGCCAATTCAATATGCTGCTGAAAACAAACAGAAGATTGATTAATCTGCAAATGGGGCATAAATATGTTATCAGATAGAATTTTACTGGAACAAGCACCTGCTAAGATGTGTTCCATCAAGTTACATATTATTTATTATTATTNTAAGAGAGAAGCCTGGTATTTAGAATTGAAGTGAAAAGTTTTCCTAAACAACTGCTTATACAAATTCCTCGGTAGTTTTGTGGGTTTAAGGGATCTCCAGACTTCAGCAGTGGCTTTATCATACCTTTATTCCAAAGAGAGGGGAATTTACCACTACCTAGGATTAGATTGAATAGTTTAGCCAGTGATTTAGCTATGAATGCGGCAGACGTTTTTAGCATTTCATTAGATATTGTATCTTCTCCGCATGATTTCCTGATTTTCAGACCTCTGATAGCTGATTTAATTTCCTTGATGGTTATGGGATAGTCCAACTTTTTGTATTGTTCTTGGTCTAAGTGTTTTTCTAGGTTGGCTAGACTTTCGTGTAAGTTCTGATCATTTTGAGAGTTCTGACTCTCACCTAATTTTTTAAAGTAGTTGTACCAAGTATTGGGCTCAATGTATTCCGATGAGTCACTTTTCATTTGCCCCTTCAATTGCCCTATGATTTCCCAAAATTCTTTAGGGTTTTTATTTTCCATGTGTAATAGGTTGTTCAAAATATTGTTTTTCATTTGCTTCTTTTTATATTTTACTAGTTTTTTGTATTCTTTTGTTGCTCGATGATAACTAGTTTTCAGTGCCATATTAAATGGGTCTCTTCTCAGCTTTTTTCCTAGTCCTATACTTTCTTTTCTTAGTATGTTACAGTCCTGGTCGAACCACGGTTGTTTCATTTTGTGTTTGGATTTTTTGTTAACATGTGAACGCCTTCTTTTGAGTGCCCGGTTTGCTGCTGATTCCATTATGTTTGTGAACTCATTCACTGCATCATTTACTCCTGATTCGTTATTAGCAAAAGAGGTGCATTCGTAATCTATAATTTTTTGTGTTATTCCTGCACTTATGAAAACCTCTTCAAAGGCTACTTTGGAGTCTTTATCCCATATAAATTTGCTTTTAATATTTGTAGTTTCATGTTGTTGTGTTTTTTCACCTTGTTTTGTTTTCATTTCAAGAATGCATTCCAGTAAACAATGGTCTGAGATATAGTCAATGGGGTTTACACAGAAATTTTTGATTGATTTGAATAGATCTGAACCAACCACCATGTAGTCTACCACACTATTCCCATTATTACTGTGACATGTATAGTATCCGAGAGTATCTCCCTGTTTTCTGCCATTTAAGATACGTAACTGTGCAGAGATGCATAGGTTGACCAGTGAGTAGCCAAAAGGGTTAATTTTGTGGTCCAGATTATTTCTTATCTTTACTCTTGTATCACAGGTATAAGTGTCTGGAAGTGGCACTCTGTTTACTTCATCATTCTCTATGTACTCTTTCATATTGTGGGTACGGCTGTTAAAGTCACCAGCTAACATAATATCTCCCTTCTGGCTATATAGAGCGATTTCCTTTTCTAGCACGTCATAGGTGCTCTGTTCAATTGTTCCACTTGTACTATTCTGTGGTTTTATATAAACAAAACAAACAAAAATATCTCTTTCAAAGCCGAAAAACTCTCTAGTTAGCCGTACCCATAAGAGATCTTCACTACTACTATCTACTCTTGTGATACCTTGCATAAGAATTTTTCTGTAGTATACTACTATGCCACCTGAAGGTCTACCTTTCAGTTTTTTCTTATTTCGAATTTGGTGAAAATGTACATAATCACTTCCGGGGAAATTGACATTTGATCTAATGCTACTCCAGGTCTCTACAAGACCCACTATATCATATTTAGAGAGTGTATTTACAAAGTAAGTGTCCTTAAGTTTTTCGCTAAGGCCATGAACATTTCTCATTCCTATTCTAAGGTTTTGCGACATACTACTGAAATATTGGATGCTTCAGAGCTTCTAGTATTTTAACTGTCTTACGTCTATGCAAGCTTTCTAGATTCAATTGTATCATTTTCAGTCTTTTAGACTGGATTGTTTACTGCGTTTATACCATTTTTCAAACTATAGGTATTGATTGCATTTAAAATCAACTTTGATCCATTGAAACAAATTCCATTGACGTAATAACTATAATTGTTTAAACTCAGTAATCTAGTATTGCATTTAATCTATTTGGATGTAACTCTATCAACTGATAACAAACAACAGCTTAATAACTACATTGCTTTACAATTACTTAACTGTCTACATTGACTTACCACAGCCCATCTTCTTCGGCTTCTTTATTGAATGCTTTTGAGAGGCTTAATTATGTATATGGTACCAGTATGTTATATATTGAGATTCATCGTTACTGAGAGGTCTCAGTTTTACTTTATCTTTTAAAGTCCATCTGTATCGTTCAATAGTTTATGCAGTTCATATTTAGCTAATGTAGCTTAGTAGATTCCTTAGCGTTTCTATTATGAAAGTGTTATTGTCACTATCGCGTACCGGTGTATTTGGCTGCTGCAGTGTCTGTCCATCTCTGTTGTTAGCGATGTGTTGTCTATGGGGCACCTCTCTTTCACTGTGGCCGTAGTGGTTCCTATTTTGGTTGGAATGAGGATATACGTGGAGGTTTCTGCTGTCATTTTGCCATCTTTCCAAATGCAGCATTTTCAGTTCACTTCCAACGGGATGTTGGTGCTGCTGGATGTCACGTGGATAAGATAACACTTTGCTGTTGCGGTGTCCTCTGGGCTGGTATGAGTGGGAGATGTAGGTGCTGTTTGGATGCATGGTGCCTGAAGCCATCTTTATGTTACGTGCAAGAGTGATAACTCCAGGCCGGGCGAGGTGTATTCCATCTGTAGTAAAAAGATCTCTTCTGCCTATTATGTTATGATTCATCATGAAGTGGACTCCTGGCAAGGAGTGGCAGAAGTCCTGAATGATGGCATTTGCCTGTAGTGCATTCGCGTTGAANCTTTACTTTTGGTGTTGGCAGTTTCGTCCCTGGGACATCGTTTCGGTTAAAAACAACGTATCGTTTTCACCCATCTATGCATTGCTCCTGTACAAAATGGCCGCTTGTTGCCCCCCCAAGGGAAAAATCGTAGCACGTGGGTAGTTACGCAAGACCTGTGACGTATAACGCGCGCATCGTTATTGTTCATTTCCCCAACGGGGGAGAATATCACTGACAATTATTTTTGTTTTTGGGTATTGTTGTCTGGTGTGGTTAATTAGGTCTCTTAGTTCCTCTGCCACCTGCTGCGGGGGTTGGCCTGCGCTGATATTATTAGAGCCTATGATGACTGTGACAGTTCTGGGTTGTCCGAAATGATTTTCTGTCATTAGTTTTTTGGCATCCGAAATTTGTTTTCCATTTAATATATAGCAGCGGCTGTTTGTCTTCGGGAATAGTTTTTCTGCTAGCAGATCTTTCCCAATCGAACTAGATATGACTACATTGTCTATATTCAAGTAGTTGCTGTGATGCCTGTCCGGGTTGCAATAGCCTTGATTCCAGCTGCTTTTGTTTTGCCTGTGTGTTTGATGGGATCCCACGATGTGATGTGTGTTGCCGGGGTTAGTTGGTTGTGAGTTCCAGTTTCTATTCTGTAACTCACAACTGTAACTGATCTGTACATACATCTACAGTACTGTATGGTACTGCAGTTCATTGAAAATGTTTGACTGGTTTCAGGAATGTCTAGGCCATGGAAGGATGCTGCCACACTCATACTGGCAGCCAGAAGGGGGAAATCTCCTTTGCAGTTAACATCTCAGAAATCCCCCAGACATATTTACCAGGACTACCATCTTCTCATGCTGAAGCGAAGTAGCAAGAGCAAGTTTATGCCCAGTGCTCATGTTTTCCCAGGTGGTGTCTTGGACCCTGCTGATTATTCTGAAGAATGGATGGAGGTATTCCAAGCTGCAGGTTTCACAACCTCTACAGCCATCCTGGAACATTCTGCTGCAGTCAGGCCACCTCTTTATAAGAATAACTATGGGAGTATTATTCCCAATGAAGTGGCATTAAGAATATGTGCAATAAGGGAAACATTTGAAGAGTCTGGAATTCTAGTGGTTAAAAACTATGAAGACATTTTTTCCAGTCCCCACATAGAGCTTGCCAAAACAATAAGAAATATCAGCAGTGATGTTGCACAAGTTTCAGTGCTTGAGTATTGGCAGAGGAAAGTTGACGACAGTGCTCAGAATTTTATAGGAATGTGTAAAGAATTGAAAATTGTACCCGATGTTTGGGCTCTTAGTGAATGGAGTGACTGGCTCACACCTACAGACATGGCTTTCAAAGTAACAGGACCTGGTCAGAACAGACGATATGATACAATGTTTTATATTGTATGTACCAATACTGTACCTGATACAGCATTTTGTAAACGAGAGATGGTTTCCTCTGAATGGTACACACCAGATGCAGCTTTGACGCAGTACAGGAAAAGGAGAATCTGGTACGCACCCCCACAATTGTATGAACTGTGCAGACTCAGGAACTTCAACAAGATCCTTGATTTACAAAAGTTTGCTGTGAGAAGGGCTTGTTTTGGCAATGAAAGATGGTTACCAATAAGGATGAACTGTAAAGATGGGGCATTGTCCATTTTACCTCAGGATTGTTTGTATGTGGAGGACTGTGAAAATAACACAGAAACCCCAGAATTTGAGGAAAGTATTGAAGAATTACGCACAAAGGCCACCACCCTCCATAGGTTTGAAATTAGGAATTCAAGTGATATTCAAATAGTATGTAACGTACAACAACCTTTTGGGCACGTCAAGCCATTACAGAGCTTTTATTCTAGTAAACTGTAACAATGTCAGTGGTTATTGTGGAATGCAAAGCAGCATTAATGATATGTCTGCCAAACTTCTTTTTTTTTTCCAGAAAGCGTTTTGTTACAATCATGCATATAAGTTAATACACCAATACCATGTAATATGCACAGTCATACAGTTTATTTCAATCATCATACAAAGAAGAATATTAAAAATAGATTTGTACTTAATTTTGACATATTGAATTTTTTTAAAAACAAAACTGGAAATAAAAATAATGTTATCCTTTGTTTTCTAAGGTCCTACAATAGTTGTAAGATACACATGGGGTTTTATTGATCAAAGTCTTTACTAAACAAGTTTCTAACAAAGTTTTTTACATAAAAGTTTGTAGCCAAGTTTCCCTGTATGACAACATACCTAGAGATGTCAGGAAATAGTCCAACTTCTTTTGCTGAATATAAAGTTCCTCAGCACATGCAGATTGTGCATGAAATGATCTTATGCTTGCAGTATCTTAACTTCCTGACATCAATATATCTCATTAAGATTTTAGAAAATTTTGCTTAATTGAGAAAATGATGATATATCACAGTGCACACAAAATTATATAGATTATTTTTGCTTTGAAAAGACTGACATCTCACTTAACCACAATACCATAAAACTTTGCCATTTGCCTGAAATGGCATCGTCAAAACTCTAAAACAAAGTCCATCAATTTAAAATGAAACTGCTGAAACTCATTGTAATGTAAGTTGGAGAGAAAAAGATATATGGTAAAAATATCAGTATATAAAACATATCAATAGATATTAAACAGAGAAAAACAGAATTTGATTATTTCCATAACGCAGATAAGTATTTTGTCAGATTTGTAAGATTACGCGAAAGTTGACTTCATTTACAGTAAGCAAACTCACATACAGCAGAATTCATTAAGGCACAATTAATGAGGTCAAGATTGGTAATGCCAATCAAGCCCACTTGTATATGAAGGGGTAGGCATCATAGTGTCTGGCATGAGAACTGGAATGCTGATCACTGAAGTAGTTCAGCACAGCCAGGAAAGTGTCCCGGTCACGCTGGAAAGGAATGATGGCTTTGGCACTGTGTCCGTCCAGTGTGGTGTGGGACGACCAACTACTCCCGTCCCATACATAGACTGGGTTGGTCACTTGGGATGCATTTTCGTCTGCTGCGGTCAGGTACAGCTTGCCACCTGTAATCAATAGAAACGAGTAATGTGAACACTACTGTTGGATTTTTAGGAATGTAAGAACAGTTCAATGGACTTTTCTCCTTTGTTAAAAAAAAAAAAAAATTTATTCAATAACATGACCAATTAACCCAACCACTGTGCAAAAACATCTAGACTCCACTCTCAATTCATTTTGGCCAGTGAAACTGAAGTCCTTTACCTTGTATACTCCTGAAGGTTCTGCATGTGATCTACATAAATGTTATTTCTACAACCAATCTATTTTTACAATCTAAATAAAATTAAGAATTTTATCCCACAAATCCTAAGATTTGGTTTAGGCCACACTTTTTTATTTTTATGGATGACATCCTCTTGGGACCCCGAAATCGGTGCGAGAGGGCGAAAAAAAAAAAAAAAAGAACAGTTAAAAAAAAAAAAATGCTATTTAAGTAAAGGAATGCTGTCAGTACACAGCTGGAAACACAAATTTACCACAGAAACACATATTAAACTAACAATATGTCTTTATCCATGCTCTCAAAATATTTAAGCATTGTGAATACTTCGTAGAAAGGTAAAAAAAAGTCATGAATAGAGAGGCCCAAAGCCGGGGGGTGGGGGGGTGGGGGGGGGTGGAGAGTAGAAAGAACCACCCCTTTTGCTGGGAAAAGGTCCACTCTGGGTAAAATTTGATCTAGGTACATGAAGTTTTTATGGAAAAAGGTCAACTTTTTCAGAAAAAGTACCCCCCTTTTGAAATTGCTGGCTACGGGCCTGATAGATATATATGCTGCCTATTACCAAATCTATTTAGCTTATTTCATGCATTTTGTTGGTATAACAATCAATAAAACAAATATCAAACAAACAGTGTGTCTTTATTTGTACTCAGAATATTAAAGCATTATGAACACTTCACAGAAATCTTTAAAATGATGCTAAGATATGCTTAATACCACCAAATCTATAAAAGGTAATTTCGGTCAATGTCATTTGGTCTACTTCGACTCACAGGAAACAGCCAAACTGTCGGGTGGCCTGACCGACCTTCTGCCCACCAAATACCTTGACGCCCTGTCAACCCTTTTTTCGCTACAAAAAAACCTGGTATGTGCTGCTTTGGACAGAATGTCACTGAAATTTTCCGGGCGATAATCGCTGGCCACCGCCAGCCTTTCGCATAATTGTAAAAAAGTGGATATCTCCATGCCCAATATCAATGGCATAACAATCCAAAACAACGGCCCCATTCTCTTTATGACTTTACATAATTAATTGTCGTGTAATTTGAAAGTAATCCTAGAGATGAATTTGACAGCAAAGCGGCCATATTTCTACGTGGCGATAATACGCATGCGCAGAAAGCTCATTTTTCGGGCAAATTCAATAACGACGTTTGCGACAACCGACTTCGTTGGAGGGGGGGGGGAGAATTTTTTTTTTTTTTCCGGAGAACGGATGAAAATCGGTGCGCGCGCAGGATGTCATCCATAAAAATAAAAAAGTGTGGCCTTATTTGGACGGAGATATCTGTCCTCTAATTTTCATATTTATCTCACAAACTAAAACAGACTGTGTTGCATGCCTATATATACCAGCCCATGAATGTAAAATATTACCTGCTTTAAAGAAGGATGGTTTTGCTGCAGTAGGCCCAACATTTAAATTCTGGATTTCGTCAAATGCTTGGGTGTTTGTGTTCCATTTAGAGACTGTCATGGTGCTTGTTTTTGTCACAGCCGCAAATACCTCTCCACTGAACTCTGTGACATCAACAGATTTTCCACCTTGACTGTTAGGAACTGCTGCCAGCATACTCCAGTCTTCAATAGAAAAATAGAAAGAAAAGATTCAGTTATTCAACAGGACAACAAAAAAGACAAGTGCTCTGTCAAGCAGAATCTTTGACTTCACATGGACATATGACTGCATACCACTCAAATATGAAAACAATACAGAACAAAAGATATTATTAATTATATGTCATTTTTATTTTCTAAAAGATATGCAAATTTACATCACCACAAATCACAAATTAAAGTAAGGTTCATTTCTTGTAAACCACACTCCACGTGCATTTCAGTGTGGTTTAATTCCATTAGACACCCTCTTATTTTTGGTCCCGATGCAGACTGGGTGTTGCTGTTCTTGCCTCCTTGGGCTCACTCAAACCACACGGCGATCTGGTTGTATTGAGGGGAGACTGACCAGTTTTTGTGTTACACTAAATGTGCAACTGTGCTTAAGCAAGCAATTTCAAATTCCCCAAAAACAATTTGTTAAATTAAAAATCATCTAAAAATCTGACATTTAAATTGTGATGTTGGCCTATGCATATACTAGTTAAGACCATACTGTGCACAATGTACAAGAATGTACAACTTTCATCCCTTCCTTATATCAATAGTGGAAGAAAAAAATTTCCCGTAACTTACCTGTAGGGTATCCATATAGCTCTACCCTCATGGAACCATAGCCGTATATAGCTTTGGGATAGAAGCGGACATAGCGAGCCAAGTATGGTTTAGGGAGGTCATTGTGGACAACTGCTGTGGGGTTGGAATTGCCTGTAAATGCCTGAAATAAATTACAAATGGCAAACTTGACTTCAATCTGTCATGCCTAGAAAAACATGAAAAAAGATTTTTCAAAAAAGTTTCTGTCGAATGGAATTTCACAAGCTGATGGTACATTGAAGGCCTCTTTCTAAAGAAGGTGAAAAGAGGGTAAATAGAACAAAGATAACTTCTGTCTCTCAATGATAGATGAGTTATATTGTCTATTGCCACAACACGTGATGCCTTGCCACCTTTAATCAATTTCTTTTTTTTAAATAAAACTATTTCCCACTGGGATGTTATTTCTTACCCTGCACGATGCCTGTTGATCTTTGTAACATGAAAACTGAGTTCCATCTGTTGAAAAGTGAAGCTCGTACTGGGTGACCCACTGTCCTGGACTAGACCAAACACTGGTGGGAGGACGTCCCTGTTAGAGTGAAAAAATTGTATCAATGCGAGGAAAAGACTGACTATACAGAAATGTTTTAACTTTTGAATAGTCTCCTCCTTACTTGAAATTGTCTGACAAATGTCTGACGTATTTCATTTTTTTATATCTATGTCCAGAGTTCTCCATAACTTAGCTTAACAATTTACAACAAAACAGTTGGGATCTTTACGTACATACACTAAATGCAAACAGGGGCAGAGCCAATAGAATAGTAATGTTGAATTTTAAAAATTTCAATTACATTTTTTTTACAATATTTTAGAACCAAAATATTAGGTGTGACCTCTGGTGACCCCCCCCCAAACACACACACACACACAACACACACACACACACACACACACACACACACCACACACACACACACACACCACTTTAATCCCCAGGATTTTGACCTCAGCTATAGTCGGGGTCTACACTGGTAGAGAACTGAGTCAAGAAGCAGAGTCAATAGAATAATTTTAAAAATAAAATATTGACCTCAGCTACAGTCAGAGTCTATACTGGTATAGAACTGAATCACCTGAGAGGCAGCCCCAGTGACCATGTAGTAATCCTGTAAGTCTATCTGTAACCAGTAGGTGCCAGAAGTAAGACCACACCAAGAATTGCCAATGATAGTGTCATCAAAATAGTTCAACCTGGCTCTGGTGAGGTGGCAGTCACCGTGTGAATGACTAGCACTGAGGGCACTATCTGGGATAGCACCACTCTCCATACCCAGAGCTTGGGGACTATTGGAATCTGTAAGAAACAAAAATGGCTGTACATACATACATACATCTTTATATACAAAACATAATGGAAATGCTGGATTGATGATGACCTTTCAAATCTTTAAAGGCTGATGAAAATCACGAAATCCCAAGTCTGTTTTTTTTATATATTGAATGTGTATCACTTTTCTGTGCATTTTGTACTTCGCTTAGAGATATATTTAATTATTAGTTTTACAAATCTTTTAATAGGAAATTTGGTTTTCTTTTCGAAAATCATATTGAACAACAGGAGGTATATCTGTGCAATATAGCATGACATCGCAATCTTTGTCTTTGTGTCAATATAATATCACCACATTGTGTGATGAACCCACCATTGTATGGCTGCCATATTGCTCTCATAGAGTAATATCTTGGGGAATCAGTCGAAAGCGTCACAGTTTGACCAGCAGTAGGAGCTGTGCCACCATGTGATGCCAGACAGATGCTTGCAGCCAGGGGAAGATACACATCCTGCATGGTAGCTGAAATAGAAAGAGATGTTAAGGCATCAAGGTTGGTATTGTAACATTCCCTGTATATGTTGAATAATAATTAGAAATGCAACAGATGGATATGAGGGTGGGAGAGATTTTATGCACATATTTTTATCTTATTAGTAGATGAAGTACATGGGTTCCTAGAAGAACTATTTAGAAAAAAATGTTACAGACGCAAATGAAGTTTGAGGAGTTTGATACAGAAACTGATATTTTTCTGTTATTTAAGTACTGACTGGCATGTCCACGAGTGTTTAAAACCAAATTTGATTTCCCCTTTAACATTAAAAAACAAATAGTCTAAGTTGTGAGGTCTTTGGTTTAAATTCACTGCTTTCTCTGTCTATACCACTCACAGTCATGACTTGGAAAGCCCATAATCCCAGTATCAAACCATGCAAAACCAAACAGGTCCCCTGCCTTAACACGCATCCGCTGGTTAACAGGGAGAGTTATCTGAAGTGAAAGAAGTTGAATGTCACACATTATGCTTAGGTGAAAGTGATGTCATACACTGCGGTAACGGTAATGACAATGGGGAAATTGTGAATTTTATTGATGTTGTATTTTTAAGTCGTATATCAGAATATTCCTATAGAGAGGTAATAACAAAATTGAAAAGCAGGCTACTTAGTAGTTCTATTCTATACATTAAAAGCATCACAAATGCCCAACACACTGATATATTAATGTTTTTACTCATTTATCTTTTTCTTACATGAATGACATTACATACACCATTCTTAATGTGATTAATGAACATTCAAGGTTTTCATTCTGTAAATGTCAACAATAGCTTCATGTCAGTGAGGGTGACCAGATATATACAGCAACGGGAAACATAGCCTAAATAGCCTAAAGTGAGACTAGGTGTGATAATTTTGTCATCTGAAGTGGGGTTAAGTTTTTAGCGATAAGGGTAAAAGTTGATCTCTAATGATTTTACACTAAAAAATCATACTGGGTTAACTCAGATAATTTGTTTTCCACAGGAGCAAAAATATGTACAACAAAGTAACTTTCACAGCAAAAATGTTATGATGAATGAATCTTTATTGAATGCAATAAACAGGAATTGCATTTATGATGAAAGGTGAAAGTGTAGATCTATAGTCTTACCTCTCTATATCCAGTTTCTCTGACTGAGTTCACCTTATATTCTCCCACTATTTCAAACTGACAAGTCCCAGACAGAGGGCGGAAAATATAGAAAATTAAAGGTCCCCCGGAACCTGCGGCATAGTATTGCCAGGCAAATACCTCACCTGTGGGAAAATAAATGGAATGCAGGCTACCTTATAATATATTAAGGGCAACAATGTAGATTCAAGTTGTGTGCTCACTATGTTTTACTATGTTTTATAATGGTTGCATATGAGAATGATAATGTAAATGCATCTCAATTCAGATCATAGTTTGCTCAAGGTTTTTGTTGATTGAGGGGATAATTTAACATTTCCAGAAAAATTCTCTAGCTGTATCTTAGTCTATTAGTGATCTTACCATCAGAGGGGAAAATGTGCCTCAAATTTACCACATAATAGTGCGGACTGGCATCTTTACGTGTGGTTGCCACTATATCCTCTCCAATTACTGACACTGAAAATCAAATTAAAAAAAAAGAGAAATAACATTTTTACTACATAATGACATGCTCAATGTTCAATGTTATATGAAGTCAATATAAGTACCACTTGGTAGAACATTTAACTGCTGTCCTGGTGAAAACACTTAACAGTTTCATTGCAATCTAGGCTCTAGTCATTACAGTTTTATCAAAACTAAAATGCCTAAAATGCCTGACTGGCAAAGTTGTGCAATTTACAACCATTATTTATACATATTTTTTTTGTATCCAGATGGTAGCACCTGCAGGCTATGGAGTAAAAACGTGAAAAAAAAAAAGATTGCAGCCAAACAGCAAAAGTAATACAATCAAAATTTAAAAAAATATTTACTTGTGGTAGGTCTTGTGATCGCATCAGGCAGTTTGAAGACAAGACTATCGGTTGGGTCACTTTTTAGAACAGCATGCATAGTATTGTTGCTCTCAAACAAACCGCAATCACTGCCTCCATATGGGGTCTTAAGTAAAAGGAAAAAAGAGGTAACAATACATCTTTTTTTCACATTAGAAAAAGCTGTTTTGATGTACCTTTAAGTGATATTTGATTCCAACTTTATTTCAAGAAAAGTTTTGGACTTTGAACTCATTGCTAACCATTTTTTTTTGATGTACTGATTTAATTGTCAATTATTTTCTATTTGCTCCAAACCTAAAATTGAAACATACATTTTCTGAATCAAAGACATGAATATTCAAAATGTAAACGACATACCGGAAGTGCTGCCGTGCTCAGGAACATCTTCATCTCCTTGTTCCACACATAGACATAGCCGTATGTATCCACTTCTGTGTTATACCAAGCATCGTGTTCCTGGGCCAGCACCATGACAATGTCACCATTACTACGCTTATAACTACAAGTGCCTGTGATACCTGCATTGGTTAAATTCTGGTGAGGAAGGAAACGGCCTGGAAAAGTGTTTATTTTCATATATATCCACTTGTAGTTCTAATCATTTGGGAGATGGAGACTTATATTCTAATTGTCATGGTTTTTCATGTGAAGGACAGCACAAACAGTAATGCAATTTGCTTATTACTAAATCTTTTGTCAGACTATGCAAGATCAAAAACTAATACTCTTTTCCTCATAAATATAACAGCAGATACCAGATCTGGTATGTGAGAGAGAACCAACAGAAAAAAAAACTATTCACTAAACAGACATATTTTTTTATTTGCTTTCAACAGAGGAACTTACTTGGTTTATAGCCAAAAGCTCCTACTTTAGCCGATAAATGGTTTACCCAAGACCAGAATCTAAATCGTATGTGTTTAGCATACACGGAGTGGTTAAATGACTGAACTACAGGGACATGGGCATAACTATTTTGGTTGGCAGAAAACATCTGGAAGTAAAAAACTTTCAGTAAACAGAATGGATCTTGACATGTTGAATGGTCTGTAATAAAGCAATTATAGAAAGTTTCATATATTAAAATAGGCTTACATTAAATTTGATAAGGATGATTTTGTGTATATAAAACATTTTTATATATAAAACGCCACTGTTTTATTTTATTTAACAAGGCAAACAACTGAATAATTCATTTCTTAGAACTTCCAAAATTCGTATGTAGAGAAAAAAGTAGACGTTCAGAAGTGTCAGCCATCTTTTGGGGTGGGTACCACCAACAATGTGTGTGAATAAATGAATGGGACAAAAACACACAGAGCTATTTTCTTGCTTCTTTGACCCCCAAAAGATCCAAGGATACAAAGCCTATCTAGTTATATAAATAATATATATGAAGTAATGAAATGTGAACGAAACCTATGATTTATTTAAGAAAGAAGACAAATACTCAAAACATTTATCAATTTAATACTTTTACTCATTCCAAAAGAAACTATCATTCATCGTAGATTGACCCATCCGGGGGTACTCCAGCTGAATGCACTCAGATTAACAGATTTACATGCCTCTTCACAAGATTTTCTGTATTCTATCAGACATTAATCTGATTGCATTCAGCAAGTCCCCGCAGATTTGGATTGATCAATGTAGAACAATAATTCTATTGGGAATGAGTAATAGGAATCTTTATACACCTTACCATACAGTGAGAGTTTACATCCTCTCTATAACAATCAAAATGTGTCCCATCAGTAGAATAAAACACTTGGTAAGTTTTTGCCATCTGATTGCTATTATACCGTCCCTGAAAGATATAGAAACTGTACATGTGTCATGCAGAATAATATTTTGAAAAGAAATTTCTTTAGGAAAAAAACCTATAGAACAAATATATATTCTTGTACATTATAACAAATGTACAAATGTTTATACATCTATCAATAGAATTCATACAAATTCAGCCTTTTTAATACAGCATTTTGTAGTCCTTCTCCATTGGTAAACAATGTCATCAGAGTTGTAATGACAACAACTGTACTGAAAATCAAGAAAACTTTGAAAAAAAAGAGAAAAATGCCATTATAATACATGGAGGGAATATATGGTGTCATGGAAAATGAACTCTGACTTTTGATTTATTCTGTTTCATTGGTTGTTTGTTTGGTTATATATATATTTGATTGCTTCTTAAGCTTTTTATGATTCACTTGCAACTAAGGCCAGACAAAGTTGATTATTTGGTTAACGAGCAACAACCCTCAGTAAATAGTAGATATGTTTTTTTAAAGATAAGATCTTTTACAAGCATAACAAATATATTTCAGGTTAGCTTGGTGAATTTTTGATTTTCAACTAGAGAGGGTGCAAATGTCAAATCCACTGTTTTGCAATTTTAGAGCATAAAAACAACAGTATTCAGTTCTTTTTCTAGTTTCAGTAAAGTTCTTCCATTTACCAAACCAATACCAAATTGATTTTTTCCATTCGAAGGAAAAATAGGTGCCAAAAATTTGGGTCCTTCCAGTTCATTAACCATTTAATCAGTTATGTTTGACTTCACCTACTTGAACAGCAACCCTAGAGACCAGGTAAATGTCATCCAAATCAACCTGAAGGTACTGAGATTCATCATTAGAGCTTGAACACCAAGCAATAGTTGATCCATAACTTGTGAATAGCCTAAAAAAAGGAACAAAAACTTTTTGACTTTTTGTAATATGTTACAAGAAAACACCACCTAAATTTAACAAAAGTTCTTCTTTTAGTATGATGGAGATGGCTCTGCCTAACACAGCTATTCAGACCTATTCAGCCTACCCTTGCTGTGCAGAAGCTGACATCTCATATTCCATGCAAAATTCTAAACATCAAACAGAATGGCATGCTGTCAAAGCCAATTTAAGACCCACAGACATATACACTTACTCTCCATTCTCCGTCCCGCAGTCAGCAGCTAGGTTGTTTGTGCAGCAGTGGGAGGACTCTGATATTGTCCCATCCAAATAACTGCTGGTGATATCAAAACGGTGCCCAAATGCATCTGAGAGTAGTCAAAGGACATATATCATTACATATGTCAAAATACTGAAAATACTGAAAACTAGAAAAGCTCTCAGAGAGCTCAGACCTCTGACATGGCAGCTCAATACTCATTAATTATTCAATTAATTAATGGATCATCGCCAAATCTAATCGATTCTAAGTTAACCCACTTTTGATCCATCCTGATAATTTTAACATTATCTGCCTGTAATTTATTGAGTGGGGCAACTAACAAACCAACACAGGCAGAGATAATAATTCTGGAAAATTAAGCACAATATGCAATTTAGAATGCTACTGTCATAAAAATAATTTCATTAATAAGATGGAAAAGCAATCATACAGATGTATTGATAAATAGATATAAAAATCATTTAAGCCATGACATAAGCAATGTTCAATCACAATTGCCCAAATAACAAACAGATAATTAAAAAAAAATGTTAAAATTAATAACTTCTTTTTTTAAGTAACTTTTACATATGTAAAAAATTCTGAATGAGAAAACAAAAATCTTATTAAGAATTTAACTTCTAGAAAAAGGTCTCTAAATATGAATAAAATGAAAGTTTGATGACATTAAAAAATTCTTATATATTTTCTGTCTCATACTTGAACCAATGTCTGTGACACAACAAGAGTTGGGGACGTGAACCCATGGAAACTCAAGCTTCTGGCGCAGGTATAAATTCTGATTGGTGCCCAGGCCAACAATGGTGCCATCTGGTGTGATTGCGACGTCTATGATACAGCAGGAGCTAGGAATGGTCACCCAGGGGTCATTCAAACTCTGCTTAACCTTCAGCTGGTTGTCTGTGCCTGCCCCAATTATCCTCCCGTCTGCCATGACAGCTGCTTTTTTAACACAGCATGCTATAAACAATACCAGAAAACTTTATTTTTGCAACATGCTATCACTAAAGCAACTTATTGATATGTACTTATAATTGGACTTGATTTGCACCAGAGTCTATTGGATAGTCAACTTTAGTATGAGCATTAAACTGCAATGAAAGCAATACCTGGGTCGGTGCCACAAAGTACATACTCAAGCTTTTCCATCAACATTAGGCACTGATTTAATATTAAAATGACATTAATCAGTTTCCATTTATCATGCTACACTTAATTTCAATGTAACAATGATACTCACATGTAATGAAATCACTAGAGAATGTAAAATCACCACCACATTTTTTCCATATATTTCACTATAAATTATTTACCCTCAGAAGTTAGGTGCCAGCTATCAAAGAAACCATTTCTGTAGTACAACGTGTCACTACCACCAACTGTTATAAGTGTCCCATTTTCCATAGCAGATACATCATAGGCACAGCAGGAATGTGGATGATTAGTAGACCTACGTTTGTAGAAAAAAGGAAAATATGTATTTAAAACATGGCATTCTGACTGCATATACAAAGAATGCAGTTTTACTCCTTAGATTTTGCACAATTATATTGACTTTCCTGAGTTAGACATGCAAAACTGCATATTGACTGAAAGCGAAAGTCAATCAATCTTTTATTATATTACTTAAAACCTAGTTGTCAATATATAGTTTACATCAAAAGTTGCAGCATTGCTGAAATCTGCCAAATTGTTTGTCATCAAATTGATGATTCTTCCTTTACTGTGCAGTCTTCTGATTGTTGATTTGTTTTCTTTACTCTGATTGGTCATAAACTTTGGCTATGACCACCAGTCAATATTATGTTTACTCAAATCCCCAGATAAGAGATTTTATTCTGAGCTGTTTAATATATAATAATTCAAATTATGTCCTTTCCATGCACCAATGGTTATAAATGCCAA
>NW_019775564.1:6984-56212 GCF_001039355.2 Lingula anatina | reverse complement strand
AATTTTTTTCCAGAGTACTAAATCAATATCATGAACTGAAACTTAGTAAAAAATCAATGTTTGGGCTGAGATATTTTAACATATAACAAATCAATCACAAAGTCCTCATACAAGAAGCAAGCTCCACCTTTTCTGATTGTGTAATTGTTACACAGGTTTTACCTAGAGATGTGTAGCATGGATATGACCACTTCAAAAATGGCATAACATTTCAAATACCCATGCTAGAATATCTGCAAATTTCTTATTAAACAACTGTTTGGTAGAAAGCGACACCTAAAGCCCACAATTCTGCAATCATAAACAGTGGAAATTCTCAGTTTATATCTTAGCTGCTGATAAAAGGACATGTACCAGATGCTGGACATGATCGATACTAGTGAAAACATTAGCAATTTTCCATTTTTTAAATTTGTACAATTTAATATTTATGAAAAAAGATAGCATAATGGTTAAACCTAAAGTTTTGCAGATCAGAGATTTATCAGGCCCATTCTAGAGTTCTTTGAGAAAAAAAGCCATTAAGGGTAATACAATGTGCTAATTATATAAATATTACAGAAGTTTTGCCACTGCTATCTGACAGGACAAATGCCTTGTTCTTGGATTCAAAATTATGCTGTATTATTACTGTGCATCCCTATTCAATCCTCTATCCAAGGACCAATTCATATAAAATGCATTCAGAGCAGAAAAATCTACCATTTACTTTAACCCTCATCAAAATGCTTAAACATCAAGTTGTATTCCCAAGTTTTATTTCATCCAACAGGTTTGGATGTTAACATACAAAGTTATAAAAATACTATTAGTTGTTAAGAGTAAAAATTCAATACGCTTGAACACTGTAATATCTTTTTTAATCAAATTACACTGGTAAGCACTTGTAAGATAAGCATCAAAACATAAAATAGCTTGATTAAAATATCAACTCAAGTTGCTTTCATCAGGATTTAACATTGGCTTCCATATGTAAATTTGAAGCACAGTACAACAACATCATTTTTACTGAAATATTGATCATATCTGAAGTTTATAATGCCCTTTTTTGAGTGTCATCATGCACCAGGTAATTCTAAGGACCCATTCTGAACAGGGGACTAACTAGTCCGAGGGGCAACCCACTACAAAGCTTGCTGTCTAATCCACTAATAGACACTGAATAGATATCCTGTGGGGAAGTATTCAAGTAGGTCGGCCATATTTGTCCCTCTGCCTGGTTAGTCCCCTATTCCGAATGGGGTCTAAGACCCCATTCCCAGAGATTAGATCGATCTACTGTAGATCGACCTAACTCCCTGGGGGTTCACGCTTAATAGCTGTCAGCCGGGCCAACACGAAAGTTAATTGCCCCCTTACAGCTTGTAGTAGGCGGGACGGACATTTAAGACGGATTATCTGACAGTAATCTAGTGAGACTCCCCACGGGGACAGATCGATCTAAAAGCTCTGGGAATACAGCCTTAGTCGTAATAAAATGATAATGTTAACAAACTTGATGAAATTCCACACATGGGACTTTTTTGACAAGACCAGTACAGTGGCTGTCCATGGGAAAGGCATAGTCATGGTGGATTCAGTAAGTTTTAAGCAAATGGATCAAAATATACTAAAACAATGTTCCTAAAGTGTGTGGAAAAGTCAAAAACATTGTTAAGCAAATCAGGATCTTAATCTCTCATAAATTTAGGAACTATCACCTTTGTGGCATACAGAGAGCTAATAAATTATGACTACACACTGTATCTAATATATGTCTGACATGTTTAACAAGTATCTGGTGCAGTCCATCTTTAAACACAAACACAGTATCTGGTGCAGCCTCCTCCCCTGACTTCCTTTATCCTACCACAATGTCTTATTATGGTTAGCACACATCTGGCACTGGAGTCCATCTTTAAACACAAACACAATATCTGGTGCAGCCTCCTCCCCTGACTTCCTTTATCCTACCACAATGTCTTAGTATGGTTAGCACACATCTGGCACTGGAGTCCATCTTTAAACTGCTCAGTGTTTTGATGTCCCCATCAACTATGAAATGCACACCTATTTGTAGGAAAAGTTGAACAGAAGAAGTGGTAAGTCTCCTGGTTTTGTATTTGGGTTTATCAAACATAGCAATGCAGTCTTAAAGAACAAATGAATATAAATTACATATAAATAAACATGGAATATTACAGCACTTATCTCATCAAAAAAAGCAGTTTTGATTTCTGACTGACCCAGAGTTAACATGTCTGAACATGCCCATTCTAATAATTATATAATGTATCACATGTTTACTATATTGCATTTTTGACTAGGAAAATCTACTACATCTTCAAGATGCAATTCTCACAAACCTTTAGTCTCCTTTGTTTCTTGACTTTTAAACTGGTCAAACTGTTTCTTTATGGCATCACTGCTTTTCATAATGACAGATCTGGGCTTTCCAACAATACTGTACTTGGCAGAAACAGCCTTGTTAAGCTCATCAATAGCCAAATTAACACTGTCATAATTTATCCTTCCTTTTATGTACCTTGAAAAAATTATAAAAATACGTTCTCATTTTCCACATTCTTAAATGCCATACATAATAGAAAGCTTAAGATAGAAAAAATGAAAAGCATTTTAAATAGGAAAAAATTCAAACCTATTTTCAAGGAATAACTGGTCAGTCTTTAGGAGGACAATGGCATATGTCAAGTTACACTTACTGAGCATCTATTAACATATATACTGGTACTATATACCAGGCAATGCTACTAAACAGTCTCGTACTGAGAGAAAAAAGTGAACTACTCACTTAGGCACCTCCTCAAATTCATCCTTTGTCAAATATTCAATAGCAGGAACAGGGGGTCTGGTTCTTTTTCTAGCTCCCTGCACCACCGTACCATTTTCTGAGCTCACTGCATCTTTCTTACTTCCTAATGGGCTGCCAGTTGTTCTAAAAAACAAAATGGCCTCACCATACTACATGATGCAAATCTAAAATAACCTAAACATTGTGCATAAATGAGGTTCAAGTTTCAGGCAGCATAAGAAACTAGGGTTGAAAAACCAGTTAAAAAACCAGATCAGAGATCTATTTCAGCCCAATTCTGGAGTATTTTTTGAAAAAGCAATATGAATAATTAAAAAAAAAGGGGGGGGGGTTCTGGGAAATAAAATCACTTTTCCTGTAGGTTCTACTCATATTGCTGACCCTTTTTTTTCTTATTCCAGCATCACCTTAACAGAAAACTAATGTTTATTATTTTTTCTCAGGTTTTAAAAATTTTTCTTTTTCAATACCCAACAACTATGTGGCCAATATGCCATGGGAAACTGAGGAGTCCAGTGAAATGTATACTTACATGCCCATGTCTTTTGCCGAATATCATTACTTACCCATTTTCAGATGCCTCATTTTTAGTGCAAACTTTTTTCTGTGGAAGCCTTTGTGGAAGATTATCATTTGCATAATGGAGATTCTTCTGGAGGTCTAGAACCTGTTCCTTTAACACCTAGAAAACAAATCCATATAAATGATTTTTTCCTGTAAAAATAATTTAAAATATAATCACAGTTAACAGAGTAGAGGAAAAAAAGTTAGAAGAGACAAAGAAACTAAGTAAAATTAATACAAAACTTATACTGCTCAGTAGATAATGTTAGGTGACGCTTCTGCAGGGAGGGGCAGGTGCACAGGATAATCTTTTCCATTCACAAGGGAACAAAATATAACAGAAAAAAAGCTGGCGTTTACATTCATGAAACTGCTCTTACCTCCAGGGACTTCAAATGTTCTTTTTCTCTTGCCACCTCTGCTCTCATCAAGGCCATCAAAACTTCCAACTCACAGATCTCTTTATCTATACCTGTCAACAGCTGCTGGCAGTTAACATCTCCACTGCAGGCTTGGAGCTTAAAACAATTCTTCAAGTTTTGGATTTTATCACCAAATTGTGAAGCAAGTTCCATAACAGTGCAAGAATCCATGTTCTAAAAAAATGATATAAAATTACATAAGTATAAGGCCATTTTTGAACACAGAAGGTAAAAAGTGGCATAAAAATGATGTGACCTGCTTAAAATAATGAATCATTCTTGTTTTAGTGTCACAGTAAAAAATCATATATGTACTACTCGGATAGATACATATAGTAGATACCGGTAGTTAAATGTTTAAAAATAAATCTTAGTTATTCTGCTGAGAGACAATATGTGAGAAAGTTTCCAATCTCACTGATAGATATACCTACTACAATACGCACCCTTAATTATTTTTGTCAGCATTTATTCTCTTAGTTTCAAGTTTCAAATCACCGCCTTCGTATATGACGAGATTTGACGAGACTTTTGCGGTACGTGTAAAAATGAGAACAAATGTACGTGAGGTTAGTCGAATTTATTGGTGTACAATTTACAAATTGAATGAGATTAATTTTGAATTTACCTTAATAATCCCTTTTATACTGTAGTACAACATGTAATATTAAAACAAAAAGGAAAATGTTAATAAAAATGACAACAGAAACGCTATATAAAATCCAATCTTAATTTTCTACTGCATTGATATGTTGTTGCGCACCTTGGATACGTGACGTCAGAGAATGGTGGAACAACATTGATGTCTGCAAGGTTTTAGCACTGTGGTTGATTTAAGAATTTTAAGGTAAAAAGCGGAACGTTTTCATCTTGCCAAGATGATGGCAACACAGAGGCAGCGGCGGTGTAGGGAGCACACTGGCCCTTCACCACATTCAGTCGCTATCGTAAGTATTTTTGCTTAATAATTTGTTCCCATTGAGGGTGTTATACTTTTTACTTAGCAAATTACACCACTTAAACTGCTAAAATTAAACTACCACTGGCAATGAATATCATTCTTGGCTTATGATTGAAATGAGCTGTACTTAGTTGTCACAGAACGTAGTTGGTACAGAAAAGTACAGAAGCACATTTAAACATTTAATGAAACCATTCTAAAATAATCTTTGTTTAACTTCAACCTCATATTTTAAGTGCGACAATAAATTTTATAATATGTGGAGCAATAATTTTCTTAAGATTTATGTAACAACATCATTACCAGTGGAAAAATGTCAGTTATATGAGTAAATGTTGATACAATCACTCTCTTTAGTTGTCTCCCCCCTTGAAAATACTAGTATATATGAAACATGTCTTTGATCCTTACTCAAATATATACCTTGTATCAGAGTATATCAGTTTAAGATACTCATTGAAAAGGATGCTTAAGGCATCAAATAAGCCCTTAATACTTTAGGAATTTGTAGGGCTGAAAGAAATCTCTTTTTTGCAAAAGTTATGTCTGTTGTTGAATCTAAAGGTTGAGAGCACTGGTAGGCCATGTGTAGGTCAATGAAGTAATGCTTGGCAAATTTTGCTTGTTTTATTTAGTTTTTAAAGACAAGATAGCTTTTCCCTATATTTGTTTTAATAAATGATCCAGTGAATATTATTGATAAAAGTATCAGTTTGCTGTTACAAAAATTTTCCGACTTTTTTGCCCAAATGTACATCCGACATCTCTTTGAAAGGATCTTCATTTATTTAGATTGGTAAATTTGAAACTACTTCATGTATAAGTGGAATTTGAAGCTTGTTTTAGTTAAATTATTTATCCATTATCAACAGTGTTCTTTTAATTGAATATATCCTAGATAGAATTCAAATGATACAATCTATTTTCACTTCTGCAGGTTGCTCGCCCTACCAATAAAAGACCTCCTGAGCATCTCATCTTAGAAAGAAGAAAGAAAGAAGAAATGAGAGAAGAAGCTTTACATCAGACAAAGTATAATGAATTTTGTGATTTGAAAAATGATTGGGAGAGATGGACAGACAGACGAATACAGATCAATACAGTGAAGAGGAAAGTGGCAGGTTTGATGCAGGCAGAACAGTTTGGCATTGAAGACAGAAGAGAAAAGTAAGTTACATGTTGTCAAGATAATTGTACATTTTTAAAACGAGAAGAAACATGTATGAGTATATATGTCATTATAAAATTACACACTAGTGATTGCAAAACACCATTAATCCTTGCTGCCTATATGCAAGCTCAATTTACATTGATAAGTTAATATTATTTAAGCAAAACACTGATTTAATATTTTACATACAGAAATTTTCTTATAGTTCTACCATACTGTTGCTTGTCATATCTTAACAAATGTTTAAGAAATATGCTTTAATATTGTTCAGACTAAGAGATCTTCTAATGGAGGAGGAACAACAGTATCTGAAGGAAATGGAAGAAAAAGAGGAAACTGTGTTAGAAAGACAGGCTAAAATGAGGGGCAGAGCCAAGGACCTCAGAGAGAAAAGGGAACAAGAGAGGATGCAAATTGTCAAGGAAAAACTAGACCAGAAGTTTAGGTATGCACCAATGTTGCTAAATCACCTAAAAGATTTAATACTTGCCTTTGTTAGATATATCCATTTGAGAAGAAGTAGTCAAAATATTCACCTATATTATGAAAAAGAAAAAAAGAAAAAAAAAAGAAAAACCTAACTGTTCACCCACTCACCTTTTATCTAAATCCAATATGTCCTTATACTTTTGTTTCATTCAGTGCCTTGTGAATACATGTATCTGATGTTGTTGTTTCAGAAATGAATGTGAGGAATTGCGTTCCACATTGAGTAAGCGACACCAGGATGAGGTGTGCACTGAAAGACTAGAGCAGCTTCGAATCAAAGAAAGAATAGAAGAAGAAAAGAAGCAAGAAGAGGCCATGTATGCTGACTTGTGGCATAAGGATATGCTGTCTAAGATGGAGAGAGAAGAGCGCGAGGCTCAAGCACAGCATGCTCGTAATCGTGAGGTGCTTGGAGTTATTCAGTTGCAGAGAGCTGCGCTGGAAGCTCAGAAGGAAGAAGCTATAAGACTAAGGGAAGAAGAAGCAAGGTTATTGGTGAGTGCATTTACTTAATTATTTTTTTTTTTTGTATTGACTAAGAAAATCAAGCAGAAGGAAAACAAATTTTATGTGTTTAAAGTGTCATTTTTATATAGATTCCATGATGTCCAAAATTTTGTATGTACAAGCAGGTAAGCTCAATTCATCATGTCTGCAGGCATAAGTAAACCAGTGGAAAAGTTTGACTTATTTTTTGTCACGTTTCAGGCACAACAAAACCAGCTGCGTAAACTTGAAGAACAACAGGCCCTTGAAGAAAAACGTCGTCAGCAGCAGGAAACTAGAGAAATCTATGACAGGTCTGTGAGGATGAAGATGAAGAGGAAGGCCAAGGAAATCCAAGAGGAGCTGGCATTTGACATGAAGATTCTGGAACAGTTGTTAGAGGAATCTCGCAATGAAGCAATGGAGCAGGAACAGAGAAAGGTATGTTTCACTTTTAAAGTAAAAAAGCTAGACTAGTGTATAAAATGTTAACTTTCAGCTATCAAAATGAAATAAAATGTGTATCCTTTTTGGTAAGCCAAGACTGACAACTGAATGAAAGTGTTGAAACAGTTTGTTTATTTAGTGCTATTTTCCCATTACAGAAAGAGCTGAGGGAGGAGGATAGGCGATACCGTGAATACCTGAAACAGATGTTGGAGGAAGAGAAGATCAGGGAGAGTGAAATGGAACGGTTAATCGATGAGGATGTTGAAAGAATGTGGCAGAAGCGACTGGCTCAGTGGCGTCTTGAGAAGGAGGCTAGAAAGAAGTTGCTAGAGGAAGTTCTTGCTGTTAGGAGGCAGCAGATTAATGAAAAATGTGAGTAAAAAACACATGCATACTTTATCAAATGCATTTCTGTTTTCCTTTATAAGAATAAGATAAAGTAATATTATTTATATCAATTTTTTAAATATGACCTACCAATTTTTGTTTTCATTAAGTACAATACATTTGCATTCTGATTAATTTGGAAAATTAAAATTTTCTTATTTCAGTGTCCATAAATGAAAAGAAGCAGCGAGAAGCTCTTGTTGAGCGGGAAGAGATTCTGAGAGCGATTGAGGAGAACAAACAAATTGAACTGGAACAGCAAGAAAGACAGCGTCAGAAGAATCTACAGTATCAGTCAGATCTTGAAGGACAGATGAACTATACACAACGCCAGAAACATATAGAAAGTTTAGAAGCTCAAAGGGAATATGAAAAGCAATTAGAGGCAGAAATGGCATATAGACATAAGTTAAAGGAAGAGTTGGACAGACCATATGTTGATAAAGTTCATCCCATGAGGAAAAAGACAATTATCACACAAAATCTTGGTTAAAACATGGAATTTCTAATCTGTACAAGTTAATCAACTTGAGATCTTCCTTAGATAACATTTATGGAATTTTTGGAATGAAAAAAATATGACTCTATGGGTAAGATTGTTTCATTAAAATTGAATAAGTATTAGTTGTATGACAGCAATAGGCACCCTATGTAATGATATTGCTGAAGATGTTGTATAATGACCAGTCTGCAATTGGCTTTTATCAGGTAAAAAGTATTTTGTGAGGTGAATATATTTTTACTTATAAAATTAATGAAACCAAAATGTATATTGACTACACTATGTTAAGTATAATTTTGTACATGTGTTGCAGTATTTATCTTTCTTGGGCTCAATTCTATTTTTGTTGGGTCCTCAAATTTTCCAATAATGTAAATATAATCTTATAATTTGAATATTTGTCACTAATAATTTGAATATTTGTATAATCACATATGGCATAAATATGCAATAATAAAATGAGGTTTTGAGAACTGTATTATAATCTTTTCTTTGGGCAGCAAAATACGTGTGCAAGCTCATACTAATTGTGCTTGAAAACTATGCACGTCCTTTTTATTTTATCTTCTGTTAACTCAAAAACGTAACAATCTTAGCAATGAAGAATTTTTGCAATGAATGGGAAAGGTGAAGTTAAAATAAGTGCAGTACAAGTACATTAAGTTCTTAATTGATTCAGATGGTATATACATTGTATATTAATGAAAGATATGATGAAAAATAGCTTTAAAGAAGCATGTCATCTTTTTAAAAATGGCCCTCTTAGAAAAATTCCAGTTTTGATGGGTAAATTGAGTAATACCTTAATGTTTGAGCTGTAGGCATTTGCAGGATATTCCCTTCGCAAAATATCAGACCATAAATGATATAATCTGCAATGCCCCACATGGAACAATCCTGTCATGAGTTTAAGAGCAGTCCTTTAAAAACAACATTAAGGATAACACAATAAAATTAAATATGTTCGCATTTAGCAATAAAGGACTGAGAAGAAAATAAAATATATGATAGAGTCTAAACAAATTGTGAATGCCTTTTAAGTGCGATTTCGACGCCCATTGCATTTGGTGAACCGCGGTCCGAACGATTCTCTTTTCGGACAATAACCTTTGACCTGTTGATAATGACTTGCAAGATGGCGACTGACAGGATAGAAGCAGGTTCGTTTCTAAGGGTTAAGTTTGTCGAGATGTTTTCTATGGTGATATAATGTTTAACTACGAATGCTATATTTTTTTCGGTAATTTTGGGCATAGATTGTCTGTAGAGATATTTTACCGTGTTTGTTTCACATTGAATATCTTGAAAACGAGCTTCCAGGATAACTTTCTGAGTGCGGCTGAAGCACCGGCGATAGAAAGAAACGGGACGTGTTTGTTTGAAGAATTATTTATGACTTACATTGACCAAAATGATCTGTTTCTTTCAAATCTTGGAATAATTTTTATGAAATTTAGATCTGTAAATGATACACAGAGTCCAAATCTAAGCTTAAAATGGGAAGTCAAAACTCTTAGCACCCGCCCCCCATTCCTTCTTCCCAAATGCTTTTGCCCATCCTAAGATCTAATATACGTTTATTAGATCTTAGGCCCATCCAAAGCAATCTTTACGACCAACCAAGGGATATATTTTCAAAGCAAGAAAATTTTATTGTAGTTATTTAAGTTTTATATTTATGTGTTTTTATAATTCCCAGTTGCTTAAATGTTTATTTAAAAAGCATTATGCTCTCATATATGATCAGCAAATGGACAAATTAAATTTCTTTATCAAAATATGTAATTTTATCTTTAAAACTTATAGAAACCGTGTTGAAAAAATCAAGATCTGTATCAGTAGGTTGATGTTAAAGATCATACTTGTAGTAGGCTTCTAATGATCTCATTTAGGTAGTCTATAAATATTGGTGACTGAAATAAAATAATCTGCAGTTGGAGAGAGTCTTAAAAGTAATGAGCATATGAAGTGAAGTTGGTGCATTGCATTATAGAGTAAAAACATCAAATAAGCATAATTAAAATATCATTTAATCCCTGTCTTTTGTTTCTATGCATCTCATCTTAATGAAGGCCTCATTAGAGAAAACTTCACCAAAAATCCAAATTTTGCATATCTGCTAAGGAAAACAATGTAGATAACATGGTGGTTATTTCAATATTATCTTAAGCTTTCAGTTAATTGTAGTGAAATGAAGCATGGTTGTACTGTAAACATCAATGATAACAAGTCAGATTTAGCCAAAAGGTTCCACATCCGCGATGTGTCATGTGGATTCAGTGCTACACAAAGAATATTGATCTTGTTCATTTGTTCTTGCCAAAGAGCAGTGTGCCGTGGCCACTGTTGAAAATCTCAGTCATAATTTGAATTTCATTTGTACCTAGCTGAGGACACTAGATTCATCAATTTAATGTCACTCATCTAAAAACCTGTAAGCATAAGTATGCTCTGTTTTTATAGCTGATGAGTGGATAGAAATATTAAAGCTGGCTTTCTGTCTGATATCAAAACCTTTATATAATTTTCAAACCCGCATTTGTAAAGTTGCTTTTGAATGCAAAATCGATGATGTATTGTCATTTAGTAGTGATCTTTTCATTAGTAGAAAAAAGAAAGAGAGATAGGAGTGTCCTTATTTCACCTGACTGATGTTATTTCATACACCTGGGTATTGTTAAAAAAACAGTGCGGTTCTGGTTATGTGACATAATTGTGATTTGCTTCACTGCTTTGAAAAAAGGGCAGATGCACTGATTGTCGTGATGGGTTGGCATTGTTTTTATTGTCCATGAACTTTTGTAGCATCTTTTGACAGAAGCAGTAATTAGACGTCAGAACTCAAAGCGAGCCGCACTGACTGTTAAGTGATTTGCTTCATTATATCCCTTCCTCATAAATCAAATGACATGTTCAATATCCTGGATGGAAAAAGTAATACAGGAGAGCTTGTGATGTGGAGAAAAATTATGGTACATGCTAGTTTTCTCTATACTCCAGAAATGACAGGCACCTGTCACACTCCAACAAAGGGCTTATATACAGCTATAGACTTGTTAAATTAAAGTCTGTATATTCTGGATCAATGAACGTTCTTACCCTGCTTTCAGATACATTGCAGTTTTGTTAGCTGATACATATGCTGACTTGGGTAGAGAAGGAAATAGTAGCTGAAGTGCCTACTTGGTTGCCCTCCGGCAACTAGAGATTGGTGAGTCTTTTTAATAATAAATGTGAGATTTTCAAATAGACAATGTACATACTAATAACATGTAATATCATATCATACTAATGGTAGCATTTAATTATTGAGTAGTTTAGTTAATCAGGGTTGCATTATACTTGGTGTGCTGAATTTTTTGGTTCTGATTGAATTTATTTATGTTTAGGTATGCCTTTATTATTTTTAACAAATTCTTTGTGGTAAGTTCTTTATGTGGCATCTAAGTTATTTGTAATGTATATAATGGAATGCATTTTTTCTATTACTCAATGAATAACCCCATTTAACATATGTACAAAAGTTAAAAATTATTTTTTGTGAGCAGGGAAAACAGAGTGAATTCAAACAGTTACTGTACCTCAGTATTTATGGGTAACATATACAGAAGTTCAGAGGACTGCTGCATTGCATCCATTACCACTTATAAATTACTGCAAAGTGTTATTAACAGTTTGCCATTGTCATCTATATTTGTACTGTTAACACTTTTTTTTTTGAATAAGTGTCCTGTCTTACTGATTGCACTGTATGAATTTCTTAATCAGCACAAGGTGCAAAAAGTTACACAATAAATGAATAAATTCCTTAAGCATTTATGTACTGTAACTGTAAGTATTAACCAGTAATTAATTATGTTTCAAAATATATGTATATAAAATCAATCATGGGACATTGAAGATATAACCTTGGTTGTTGCCAAGCTGCTTTTCTTTGGAAGCAGTTGCTACTATACACTTTGAGTGGTTTGCACTGTAGATGAGGGCCTTTCTTTACTATTGATTAAACCATAAACATATTTATACTGTAACCAGTGGATAATACATAGACTTTGTTTGATTACAGAGTTTTTAATTATATTCATCTGTGCAACAGTACTGTTTTGTTATCTCCACTGACAACTGAAAGACACTATCAGTGAGCTGGGGCATTGTATGTTGTATAAACAAACAAAATGTTGATGCATACAGTGCATCGTTATACTTTATATTTAGAATCCTTCTTCAGTTGTAAATGATAAATTATATAGAGCATTGTATGGGGGTTAGATAGCAGGGTGAACATTGAACTAGTGATGGATGTAGCAAGTGATAGCACTTTAGCTGGGGTGAAGAGAGGAGCTTGTGATTGATGGGTAGGTGAAATTAAAGACTCATAATAAGCCACAGTTACTATGTACTAGCTATATAATATAATATTTACAGTGTGGTACAGAAAATAACAGAACCTTCTTAATCAATACAACACACATAGTGGAATCACAATGAATGTTTGATTTATTGATTTATCAAAGTTTTGGTAAAAAGAAAAAAAGGAAAGAAAAAGTTATGTTCCTAAAAAAGAAACCTGTGATTAGAATAGCAGGCATTCTAATTGAGAGAACTCATTAAATAAGTTTGCAGTGGCCTTGTTTATATTTGTGTTCCTGCTTGGTAATGGAGTTAGTGTTGTTTGACAGGAAACCACTTAATAGAGTTGCCACAGTCAGTGTAAGAGTACCTCTTGGTTGGTCAGTCCCATGGTTATGATTTTAATTAACGTCCACTTTAACAACCACTTTTATTAGTTATTTTGTCCCAACCAATAAAATACCTTGCCCACTTGAAAAACATGGTGATATTATATATTGGCATAACATTATTTGTTTATTTGTTCATTTATTTCATTTTCATCATCTGATCAATATATATATTTTATTATTATTATTATTTTTTGCATATAGAAGGTTCTGTTTTCTTTTTCCATTACTTTCACATAACATGACATAGAGTAGAATATATACAAAAAAGACTTTTTCTGTTATAATGTGTACCTAATTTTATAAGGAGATATTTATTATTATTTTTTTGAGTGCATTTTTTTTCCATTTTAAGTGTATAGACTAAGGTGTTATAGGTTTAGTCTGATAACTGGATCAGAAGCATTTGGCTGTAAAGCTGTCTCGTCACCTTTTCTATGATCAAACAAGTGTAAATAATGGATATATATATATATATATATATATATATATATATATATATATATATATATATATATATGAAAATATGCTCAGCCATGCTTTGTGTTACCTGCAGTTTAAATGATAGCAGGAAGTATTTGATGTTTTATCCAAATGAAGACCTTAAAGTGAGACACTTCCTTGTTTTTCAGGTTAGAGAGTGGTGCAAATATATGGAAATACAAACAAGTCTATTTTTGTTACCAAACATTCCCTGTGCTCTCATAAGGAAAAAAGAAGCCTGAAAATGAAGATGAAGCCATGCTGGAAAAAGGAAAAACCAATTGGTATGTAATAGATGTAAGGTTTTTTTTGGAAGGATTTTAAGGATTTTTGCTATTACCATCAAAGAGTTCTCATTAGAAATAGAAATAGATTGTACAATATTTAATGTAGCCTAATAATTTTGTAAGATATAAATTTTGATAGCAGATTGCACATGTTGCCACATTATATGAAGACAACTTTCCTGATTAAAAAAACAAAACAAAACAAAAAAACACCATATGTATATAAGTGTCCTTAACAGGTGATTGAGATTTAACTACACAATGTGGTGACAACCTGTCAGTCTTCCTGTCACCTCCTGTCACCTGAGCAGGTGCCTGTCTCAGCAAAGCCAGCGTTTATATCCATCAGGGACTGGTGACACAAAACAACTGGAAGTTGGTCTAAACTTTTAGCTGGAAGTTGGTCTAAACTTTAAGATCAAATTTTAGTCTACTTTGACCCCAAATAAATCTGTAATACCCTAAATATTGTGCCAGTGCTACATGTAGAACAATAAAGAAATTGTGTCAGACATTGAGTACTTGATTTAACTGAAGAAGACCAAATTTTTGCTTCTAACACCCCATTTCCATAGATTTTTAGATCGATCTATCCCTGTGGGGAGTCTCACTAGATTACTGTCAGCTTGGCCGGTTTAAGCGTCTGTCCCGCCTACCAGAAGCTGTAAGGGGGTAATTAACTATAGTGCGCGCTCGTTTGACTGCAATTTAGCGTGAACCCCCAGGGAGTTAGGTCGATCTAAATTTTAATCCCTGGATCGATCTAAATCTCTGGAAATACACCCTAAAAGTTTAGACCAATTTCAGGTCCAGGCTATTTTTGAGCCTTATTAATAACATGATACATAAAGTATATATATATATTATTATCTGGAGGGTGGATGTATTGTCATCATCAGGTGACAAATTTATATTGGGTGAGTGGGTTTCCATCAAGCTTTAGTATCTTTATTTAATTTAAGCTAGCTATCTGGTTGTGTTAATGATAGATAAGACCCATGCATACCCTTTAAAAAACTTCCTATAGTATGTCCTATGGGACTCTAGGATTTTTAATCAGACATCCTATAGGATTTCTATCCAGGACATATGTCCTATATGACCTCATGTGAAAATTTCCTTACAGTATGTATATATATATATATATAGTTGTTTCAGCTTTAAAGGACAGTTAATGTGATTTTTGCATGAACAATTTGAATTACCAAATTTTCCTGATATCTGTTACAATATTATATTAACTTTAGGTCACCACTGTACAGAGTTTCAACATAAAAAAAACTTATAAATAGGTATTTTAAAATTCACTATTTCTTCTCATATGACTTTTTTTGTTTGAGATAGTGATATATAATATTGGGACTATATATCTTTGAACTTGCTGTGTCCTAAGTGAGTGAAGTCAGGTGCCCTACTAGTACCTGGCTGTGGGTGTCTCATAGATTAAACAATTCAGTTATTGTCTGGCACCTAGCAAGCACCTGCTACCATTGTACCTGAGATAAGAGTTCAAAATCATCCATACAAGCTGCTTTATGTCAAAAAATACATGCACCATGATTCTTGTGTAAAAGTTGAAAACCAGTATATAAGGTATCTTACAGATTTAATTATTTATATGCATAATGAAGCCAACCCTGATAAATTTGTGTAGAGCAATATGGCATCTTTTCAAATAGATCTCCGTATACTATACTGGAGTCGTAATGTTCTTGATGCAGTAATGTGGGGAGCCAGCAGAAAATAATAGATAACAGAGCTAGGATCAGATTACTTTCAAGACAGAAAAAAAGTAATTTTGTTTGATTTTGGCATTTTACCTAGCTAACTTGGCATTGTGGTTTTGATTGCATTAACTTTTAATTATATTTGCCTGTGGTTACTTAGCATTGCTCAAAAATGGACTGTTTTGCAGGATTCCATATTGTTTATTACATTGTTATAAAATATAATTATTATGCAAATTATCAACATGTTTGTTTGGATCATATTTTTCAATACTATTGAATTTAATATATTTCTCAGTAGAAAGTAATTCTTTCTTCATTATTCTGTTTGTTTGTTAATATTCTAGCGTGGTTTAGCTACACTGATGCTACAACAAATTCTTGGAAAACGTGACTCATCAGAGAATGGGCCCCAGTTAGGTGGTTCTTTAATTTGCATGGTATTATTTGCATAGCCCTATTACTACTGATTTATCTGTTTGTCTCTTCATCATGAATATGCCACATCCTGTTTAAATGTATTATTCTATTATCATGCACTAATTCTATCTCCCAACCTCATAGTCCACCCACTTCCCACCCACACACCCACCAAATCTCATATACACGTGCACACAGACACACACATGTACACACACACATGCACATGTAACCCACTTTCTATTTCAAATTCATTCTTGACCAGGATAAGCCAAAGGGAGTTGCTCGATCCGCTCCATTTGCCACTCAGTCATACCATTATGTTGTTTTGCATCCTGGGTGTTTCTCTTTTGACTTTAATTCTTTTATTTCTGAATCCTTCAAGCAGTAACAGGAGTAACCTTTCATCAAGATCTTCACATCTTAGTGAGATATATATGACTGTAGCTCAACTCTCAGTCCTAGGAGATCCACTAATGACAAGATTTTATTTATTAGCCAGGATGTATTTAGCATAATATCCTCCATATAAAT
The DNA here is from genome assembly GCF_001039355.2 of Lingula anatina. The sequence goes on along the minus strand of NW_019775564.1, from coordinate 39,778 downwards.
TGCTAGACCAGTTAACCTTGCCATTTAACCTCTCCTCTCTCTCACACATACACACAGTGTCAGTAATTATCTCAGTTCAAGGTGTGGGACAGGTGAACAGTCTGTCGTATGTGGTGAGGGGAGTGACATCCTGCTAGATGTGATTTAGCGCTGTCCTGGCTGTACTTGAGGTACAATGAAGCTATACAAACGGGTTGCGGTCACACTTGAAGAAAAACGTGAGTTGGCTATCCAAGGGGGAGATCATTTTACAGTGGTTAAACATACCTGTCTGCTCATACATCTAGGAAAATGTGAAGTGTGGTATTTTGTAATAAACATACATAATGTGTGATGAATCATTGCTCTCACATATCTGGCTGACACATATGTATTGATCATATTCAGTACAACAGTATATCTTCTATTATATATATACATGTATATATACTAGCTGGTATGTGTATGAGTACTACACAGGCTGCATGTGACTTCAGGTAGGAGTATATATGTAGGGTGGTTATTTCATAGATAAGCCGTATTAAGGATCTGCCCCAAATTTAACAGTTATATCACACATGCTTTCTGCAAAATTATCCATTAATAATTCACCAGTCACCAATTAGTCTCCTCTGTCATAAAACCCATAAAGATCACTTATGCTGAGTGGTTAATGGATCGTTGATTGCCAGATTCTTGAGAGAATTTACAGATTTATTTCCTTCACTGTCATTTAGGTGTGTCTTTATTTACATCCTAAGCTTGGGTGTGATAAAACAAAAGTCATGTGCATCTGTATAATGCATATGTGAGTATCATACCTTACTTCACCTAAGTAGGTCACTTTTGTGTCAGGTGTATTGTAAAAGCCTGCCTCACAGACTAGATATTATAATGCTGATAACCCATTTATACAGCATTCACATTGGTCTACTCATAACAGTGGGTGGTGTAATATAATGGGAACACAAAGGGTTGATCCTCAGCCTTATCTGTTAGACACTACTATAGCATATATCACAAATAATGGCCATAGGGTTCAGACATACCAGACAACCAGAAATGTTAAATACCACACAGATAATCCAAATAATACTAAAGCCCAGACAAACAAAGAAGGTTTAAATCCACATGAACCCAGACATTCATCACCATGCCCAAGAAAACTTAATGTCATAATTAATCTTCGAAATTTCCAACTCTTTGTATATATATTCATATTGAGCACACTCTGTCTTTTCTTTACAAGCTCCCTTTGTTTTCAGGTGCTATTTTCTTATTGATGGCGTGTTAAACAATATATGGATCCAGACATTGTGAATACTGTTACCTTGGCAACCCTGCATAGCTCACAGATAAACTGTTTGGGCATATATGTAATAGGTTCTACATACATGGGTGTGTTACAAATAAATAGATCAGATGGTTGGATCTGCCCCAGTGTGGAATGCTGTGAGGTGTTAGACCTTCCTAAGAATTGGATATTTTGTCATTTAGATCCCATTACAACTCTGATAAGTGAAAGCTGACATTTTTGAGATTTTGTCAAATCTCCAAATAGGCCACCTTAGAATTCAGAAAACAAATTTAAAAAAATGTACATGTATTTGATCAAGTTCTCAAGCCAGTGAATATTTTCTAGATGTGCGGAAATCAGCAGTGTAATATCCAGACATCCACACATGTATATTTCTTTGATTTAAATTGGAAATCCCACTTCAAGCAGCCCCAGGCGCCATTTCTTTTTACTATTTTCCTTACAGTCCAAGATCATGTCTGAACACTATAAATATCTGGTCATGACTATTTCCTGGAATCCTCTCAGATCCCCAGTTACCTTTTTCCAAGGCTGATGGACACGCTGTTATTTTGTTAGAGCTATATGGAATTAGGCCCAGCTGTCTAATAGATCACCTCATGTTACTGGATGGTATGCAACACTACTCTACTTTCAGTTAAGAATTTTTTTTTTTAAATAATGGTCAAATTTGATTTTTTTTAAAGAAAAGCTGGATAATCTTTTTTTTATACCTCCCCCCCCCCCCCCCCCCACGCACACAATTGAAGTGCTTTTCTTTGTGTCATAACTGATGTCCAATATTTAAAAAAGAATCTGATCTTCATTGTGAAGTTTAGGTGAAAAAAAAGAAGAATACTAAATCTTAATGAGAAAACATACTATAGGTTGTTTTGAATGTGCATACTGATAGAAATAGGTAATAAGTTCTGGAAGTAGTACAGAAAGCCAAGAAAGTGTGTTAATTGTGGTTTTTTTCATCATGCCAAAAGCCCATATAGGATGCCCTCTGAGGATTGATGAAAATTAAGATATCTGTAAAGTCCACTTCATATTCGTAGATATTTATGGATGGTCAAATGTTTTTATGGTAGGCCAGGGTAGAAATTGAAAGGAAGCCTAGAAGAGCTTTACTGTCAAATGTTTCCTACAATAACTGTTTTTGAATATGCAGTTTAGTCTGCTTGTCTCGGGAGCCAGCTTTGGAGAAATGTTCTCAAATCTAAAAATTACAGACTTCAGTAACATAATTCTGTTCAGAAATATTACCAGTAGATATTTTTCATTGCTTAACTTAAATAAAAAAAGGCCAGTGTTATGTAAGCTAGTGCATCTCCTGACTATGTATGGTATAATAATTATTAAGTCATGCAATGTTCAGTTTAAGGAATGGCATTGCAGTGTTCTCCCCAGGTTATTATATTTAATTATGTCTTAATTGTTAGAAAATATATTCGCTGCCATTTCAATTTCCCAAATTAAGCACTTAATTGTGATGCAGAATTTTCTACTGACACGTATTAATCTTGAACTGCTCTCTTCTACTTCATGTTAAACTACTATTGAAGAAAATATATAGGTATGTTCATGCCATTAATTTGCTTCAAAGTTCCCTTTTTTCTGTAATCTAAAACAGGAAGGGAAAAAGAAAGTATTTCTTACCTTTGTCTGTTCCTTCCATCAGTCTAATTACTTTTACTTTCTTTAACATTTAATCAAATATTGTGCCATTACCCCAACTTTATGACTACCTATCCAACTCCCAGAAGAATTCATAAATCTATTGAATTTGTAATTAGATTTAGGTGTTGGCAAGGTAAGCATGCAATACTGTGGGCAGACCCATCTGTAGTGGTATATATATACAGTGGAAGGTATACTTTCAAGGATAAGTTTCTGGGGAAAATGGATGTGCCCTCAAAGTTCTTCATTATTTGGCTGCCAAGTTGGCTGGTTGCATTGATATGTATTCAGTTTGGATAATTACCTTAGTTTGGTTGCAGAGGCTGTGGTCAGTTTTCATGTTTTTTGGAACTGACTGAGTTTCACACATTGGGAGAGGTGTATGGCTGTAATTTCTTAGGATCTTGACATGAAAATATTCTGATATACAGTCTTATGGAAGAAACTGATGTGGAAAGATCATGCAGTTAAATTCTAACTAATGTTCATGAGCTGCTACATGTATTTGCTATTTATACATGTAGGATAATCAAAGGAATTCCGTAAACAGATTGGAAGCAGTTGCAGCTTTACTTTCTGAATTGTTTCAAGGACAGTTAAAACAAAAAGAAAAAGTGATAAAAAAGTAAATAATTAACAACCCTTGAGATTTACTGATCCATGACATCTGTTGCTGCCAGCATTGATTTCATATTCTGGAAGGAAAGTCACTGAAGTGATGATATTTTTCTCTACCAAAACCCAGCATCTACTTTGTGTAGTGTATGTTCAAGTACCAAGTTGAAAATAAAGGCAGTGATTGACAATGCCTTGCTGGAGGTCAAATCGTATCTATGCTGCTCCTGTTCCATTTGAAGGTGAGACTGCAGGGAGGATGTACATATTTTTACACAATCTGAACAATTTTGTTGGCTGCCAGTGGAAGGAAAGTTGGTTTCATCCCAGATAGCCCATAGTCTTGTTACTTTGTAAATATGAAAGAAGATTTTGCAGGATTTGGAAGAAAGTGATACTTAAGACACTTTCTTATCTTGTATGATGTCATGCTTTGTTTTAGATTGTGTACTGATGGGGTATGTTTTGAAAAAAAAAATTTCTCAGGTTGTGAATTTATCATATTGAAGTTGATGATTATGAATCTCCCTTTGGGAAAAAAATAGTTGTTGTCCTCCAATGATCTTAGGGATTTCTGTGTGTTAAGCTTGTGTTTTTAAATGTGTAACTTTCATATTTGAAGCAGATTCTTATGGACCAAACAGAAATATTACTGTATATAAATTTTTTTTATATATTTTCAGAATTAGAAAGAAAAATCAAGTCCAACGATTCGGCATACAATGAAAGCTTTAATTATGCAGTGAGTATCCTTTCTGTACTTTGAAGAAAATGCACCAGATACCGTTTGTTGTGTCATTTGTAAATCAGTTATCTCCAGTAAAGCATGTGATATATATATATATATATATATATATATATATATATATATATATATATATATATATATATATATATTTTTTTTTTTTTTTTTTTTTTTCAATTTTCCAGAACAACTACATCTGTACCTCCAAGTATACCTGGTACACATTCCTGCCAAAGAACCTGTTTGAACAGTTTCAGAGGATAGCCAATTCTTATTTCCTTGGCTTACTCATCCTTCAGGTAAGCTATTTGTTACTACTGTGTCACCAGTGAATGTTTTAGGACAACTTATGAGTTGAATTTTACATTGTCACAGAGGTTAACATTTTATAGATAAAACACATTATTATCTCATTACATTTTTGATCGTGTAAAACCTGATAAACTTAATGATAGAAATAAGTTGAAGACTGGAACCATCATTGCTGATGGTGTCTGTTCTGACTCCAGTGATTTAATATAATTTAAAATTAGGATTTAGAGCACAGTACTTGTGTTGAAAATAATAGAGTAACAGAGCCAATTTTCCAGCAGATTATAATTTTCTGGTCTGCTCAGCACAGCTATTTCAGGACACAGACTCTTATTGATTGTGTTTCAGGTATCTATGTGTGACACCTCACCGCTGAATTATTCATTGCGGCATAACATTGATTTACTAAAAATATGCTGATGAAAACAGATTAACTAACATTGTACTGGTATTTACATTTTTAGGGGTTTTAAATCCTCTTTTAAAAGACCTTGGTTTAGAAATAACATGGCCTGTTTTTACTTGCCAGTGAGGAGATGCATGTTTCTGTTTATATTTTTTCGGGATTATTTATTTTTAAAAGAATGATAAAAGAATTAAAGAGACACAAAAGATTTATTGTTTGATTTGAGCAATTATATTAATTTTGAGATGTGCTTACTATTTTTGTAGCATGTATAGTACTTTGTCATGAAATAATTTATAAAAAACATACTTGGGAGGTTCATTATGTTTACTTGAAATATAAATAAAGAGCATGAAAACTATATTACATATTTGTTTAATATTCTTTAGTTAATTATTTATAATTACATCATAATGACAGAAGAGTTTCATTATCTTCCAGTTTAACATCTTCAGTGTTGTATTTAATTTTATTTTATGGTGAATACTTTAATTAATGGTTTCAGTATTTTGTTTACTAAGTTTTGCATGGATATTTTGTTTCCTGTTTTATAGCTCATTCCACCGATCTCGTCCTTGACTCCAGTCACGACCATTGTGCCGCTGGCAGTTGTACTTACAATCACTGCTCTCAAAGATGCTATTGATGACATAGTAAGTTGTTACGTATACTGGTGCTGCTCACCGTGTGATTCACCTCGGCATAGGGAGGCCTGCTTGCCCGGAGAACTGCGTACTACTAGAGTTAGTCTGAAGTCAAAACCAACAGCTTATAAAAATGGATATTTTATGTGAAAAAGGGTGTTTGTTGGGAATACATGTCATTCCAACTAATTACAGTTATACTCATAAATCCATTTTTATGAATCTGGGTTTTTGAAAGAAAAAAAGATTGCCAATTTAGACATAACTTTCTGAAAAAGACTCTTGTGGTTTTGGCTTTTGATTTTACCTACTTTGATTGAGTCTGTTTCAGATTATTGACTGTGTAGGGGAATAAAAAAATCATTAAAAGAGATTTGTATGTATCAGCTTTGTGTTACAGCAAATCTGTTTTGTGCTTTCGAGCAGTTCCTCTGTTGGCTCTATACACAGTATTCTGGCACGGACATCAGGCAAAGTTTCCCTCCAGTTTTGGGTGTGATGGTGGTTTCCGAACTGTTCTTCCCGAATTGGTGTCAAAACCGACCAGCTCCTCAAAACTTGCCATTCCAGATAATGGCCGCTTGACTACTTGCCATAGAACCTTACAGCACTAACTGATACACCTACATATTCTTTCCCATTACTAGCTGCTTCCCTGGGTCTCCTCACTCTCCCCACTAACCACACTGGTTCCTCTTGCTACTGTACTCGCTGTTTCTGCTGTCAAGGAAATGTTGGAAGACTTAGTGAGTGGACTAGAGAATGTTGTTGTATACTTTGGGTCCATTTCGCCAAGCTTCTGTTTGCCTGTTGTCTGTTATGTTAAATGTTTGACTTAAATGTTTTGTGTTAACTGAACTAGTATTCTTATGCATCTCATGATTGCAATTCTGAATGTCCAAAAGAAAAGATGAAAAAATATTGAATAACATCTCAGCATTATTTCAGTTTGTCATACTTGTATATTGCCTTCTGTTTTGTTTCCCAAGATATTAATCATGTTTAGTTTTCTTCTAATTTTCTTGGACATTTGCTTGCAAAAATGACCCTGTTGTCCCATTAAGTTTAATCAATTGTGGGAAATCCATTTATTGCATGTTAACATATAATGTAGCAGAAAGCTATGGATCTTCATGTGTTTCATATGTAGGTTTCCTCTCCATTGACATTACATGCTTTTCTACTTATATTGTGAAAACAAACTCAAGATATTTATTGCACTTCAGTGATGTTATTTAGAAATACATTGGGGTCACTCTGAGGTCAAAAGTTCACACAGATAATTTGCTCAAAATCATTTTGGACCTTCCATACAGTGTTACAGCAGCATCATATATCATGTCGGATATAAACTTAGCATCAAATGAATATTACGTAAATGATAACGAGACTTTGTGGTTAATTATAAATTACAGCAGACCTTGATGCTGTCTGGACGCAATTGTTTATTCAGGCTTTTGTAGCATGGTGAGGTAACATCATGTCACCAGGGAATCATTAGATTTATATATAACCAGGCTGTTTATGGGTAGGTGAGGGAGTTGAGAATAAACTGGGCAGGTAGATGTAGAATGAAATGGAGAGTCACCTTCAGCACTTGCAAACTTGGGGTACAGACGAATAGTAGAAATTATCAATACCTTGGGGTTAGTCAGAGTTTCAGAGTTCATGCAGATCATTAAGGCTCAAAACCATTTTATGCTTGCCAGACAGGTCCATTTAGAAAAGTCCTGATATGGTCACAGCAGGCATATCCAGCAGGGGCGGGTCCAGCAAGGGGGGATCCAGAGATATTTTCTGACGGTCTTCCAAATTGTCCTTGTTGATCCATTCTCCATTTTTGACTGTCTTCTGGCAGAAAAAAATAGATACTCGTCAATGTAAACTTGCAAATCTGACTGTCTTCCGGAAGACCCAGAAGACGGTCTCTATCCCCCCTGCATTGATATATATAAGCATTCACATATTTGGGGTGCAGTTGTATTGGTGCAGATGATCAAATTTGCCAAACAAGTGTCAGTAAATTTTGTATTAGACTTAACATGTCACCAGCACCTGCTTTGAAATAGACTTGCACATTTAAACTTCTTTTCCTTGGGTTTCAGTTGTCTAAAAAATCAAAACCATCTTATCCGTTTTTTGCTTGATTGTAAGTCTTTTTAGCTGAAGGTTACATGGGTATCTAGGAAAACAAGATTACCTTCAGCTGGAATGAGTTTTAGGGAAGCTTTTCTATCACGTTGGAAAGAATTGCTGGTCAGCCTGATAAAAAATCTTATTGATTTTGGTCAGTCCCTTGCTGTCCTAAGCAGATGCTTATATGAGAAGCAAACATTTACCATTAGCGTTTTGTGAAACATTCCAAGGGTCCAGTTAAGATCAGTCTTGATAATCTATAGAAGTGGACTGAGTGTCTGTATTACTTCTCTCCACAGTGAATTTAATCTTTCTTTATTGATTATAGAATGCTCTGGACTAAGATGCATCAGTGTGAATTAATGCCAGATGTTTCTGCAGAAATTGGAAATCTGGCTTGCTCACTAATGTGATGAATGGTAGTTCAGACTTCACTGTAATTTCAATACCAACCCAATGAAGACTTCCAGATCCCAAAAATTGGATTTTATTTTTATTTCATTTACTTCCAACACACTTAATGCAAGGTCTAGCTTCTTTCCACTTTCTATAAAACTACAAATTAAATACCCCACTTTGAATAGCACCAAACAATTGCTGTATAAAATCTTTACTGCTTTTACTCATAGCAAATTATTCACAATTCTTCCAGGGAAGGAGGGAGTTGTATCTAATTCAGTCTTCATGTCTAAACATTAAGGAGCAGATCCATAGCTCTTTGTGTACTCTTCATTACATATTTTTATATGATTTATTGATCTTATTATTACCATCATTTATTTCTGCGTTGCAAGCAAGGCAGTTTTATTTAGACAATATGGTCTAGATCCAAAGATGTCAATAATCCATGTGCACTGTACTACAATCATTTCCCTTAGATTGAATTGTGTCTAACGTTAAACATACATGTATGAGTAAATATTGCGTATTAATTAACTAACAAGTTTTTCACTGAGAAAGTATTGGATTGTTTAAGCTTTATTGCCACAGTTAAGTCAATGTGCGTTTTGTGTTGGATTATTTCAGCAAAGGCACAGAAGCGATAACCGGGTCAACAACCGGCTGTCGTCTGTGTTACGTAATGGGCAGCTCGTGGAGGAGCGCTGGCACAAAGTGGAGGTTGGGGATATCATCAAAATGGAAAATAATCAATTTGTAGCGGTAAGTTCCCAATATACACAATCTTACCATCCTTCTATTTCACTGGCAGAAGCAAGATGTTGTCACTGTCAGGGAATTGATCTGGCCTTTTTCACTGAGTGTTATCTTAATATTGGACGATTTTTATTGATGATTAATTATTCATATTTGTTGATTCAGGCCGATTTATTGCTGCTCTCAACAAGTGAACCAAACAGTCTGTGCTATATTGAAACAGCAGAACTAGATGGGTATGTTTTGTAAATCGATTCCACAGAAATCCATTATTTCTATGTTATCATATTTGGGGTAATAGAATTATATACAGCCCAGGATATGAGGATGTAAAACTTGATTTTCTCATAGACAAAACGATTCTTCAGACGTCAAGCTCTCTTGCTATATTCTCCCACTGGTTGATGATGATGATGTTTGAGTTTCCAGTTCATAAAGGGAATGCCTTTGTAAGCACATTAATCCTGATTTCTGTAGATTTTAACTTATTGGTTCTATCTACAGGGAAACCAACCTGAAGGTCAGACAGGCTCTGCCAGAGACGGCAGAAATGGGGAATGATATTGGAGAGCTCAGTAAATTTGATGGTGAGACATGGCATGCAGAATTAGAGAGTCCAGAATCAGGCCAGCATGGAATTGTTTGATAATAATTTAAAAAATAAAAAAGAAAAAATATGAATTTTTATGGATTTGGTTAAAATTACAGAATAAGTTGAAACAGTGGAAATACCTGTAGAAAAATGGCCTTTTGGTGCAATTTAAAAGTAGGATACAAGAAAAAAAATTTTTGCAAAATGTTAAGTTCACTTTTTTATTTACTGTAGTGTTTATTTCATTTTCCAATGTATGCCTGTTATGCTTAAAGGCAAATTGGGGTTGTGGATAAAAAGTGGGTGATTACTTGATTTCGATTATAAATATTTAAGCTTCAATGATTATAAAAAAAAAAAAAAGATCAGTGGATATTAATGTTATTTGGGAAAACTGAATTCTAAAAAGAAAGTGACCTGGAAAATGCAGTTGGATTGTGTTTGGAGTGAATTAGTTGCAAAATCACAATCAACTGACATCTCACTGACTTTTAGTTCATTATTGTGTGTCTGCTTTAAGAACCACCGTTTAGGTATTCATATTTTATGTCTTTGTTGGTTTGTTAGTTTACAGCCTAACTCAAAAAGTAATGGGTGGAGTTGATTAAACTTATAAGATCAGAAATTGGCTAACTAATAATCAGTTGCATTTATTGATGACTCCTTGATTAATTAGCTATATAATTACTGAAGGAACTGATTAATAATGAGAGGTCAGTTCATTTGGTGTGCCTTAATTAGTTAACATTATTCTGTGTATGATTTCAATAGGAGAGCTGACCTGTGAAGCCCCCAACAACAGGCTGAACAAATACGAGGGCACCCTGAAGTGGAAGGGGGAGGCGTATTCAGTGGATAACGACAAGATCCTCCTCCGTGGTTGTGTACTAAGAAATACCATGTGGTGTTATGGGTTGGTGGTGTTTGCTGGACAAGACACAAAACTCATGATGAACTGTGGAGAGAGCATGTTCAAAAGGACCAATATTGATCGTCTCATGAATGTTCTCATTATTAGGGTGAGTTTTAGTGAGTTATTATGGCACAGAAACAAAATGAATACTGAGGTGTCCAAATGGGATGAGGCAGCAGCATTTACCTTAGAATGGCAGCCAAACTTCCTCTGTTTGATCTAATCCATTTGACAGGCAGTATGATGATTATTTTGATGGTATTTTATTGAGAAAGAATTACAACTTCAGTATCTTCAATAGAATTGAAGAATTCTTTTAACTTTATATAAAATACACGGGAAAAGATCTCATGTTTTCCTAAAGTTCTGAATAAATGCATTTCCAGATTGTGATTGCCTTATGCTGTTTGTGCCTTATTTGCACGGTGGCATTTGGTATCTGGGAGTCGACCACAGGCTTTGACTTCCAGCTCTACTTACCCTGGGAGGACTATATCCCGGGGACGTCCCTGGGGACCACGTCTGGCACCAAAGAGGCTGGGGCCACGGTGCTGGCACTCATGGTTTTCTTCTCATACGTCATCATATTGAATACAGTGGTGCCAATCTCTTTGTATGTCAGGTGAGAGAAATTAATTTCACAAAACATCTTTGATTAAATGCATCATTTTTAGAAGACTGTTATAGCAGTCGTTATCACAACTGTTCCTGATTAACAATCCCAAATAACATTTATGCAATTTCTTTCTCAAGCAGGTATGAGATTTTTCAGACTATTGGCAGATTTCTGGCTTTTTTGGAGCCAAAAATATCATTGGCTTAGGCGTTCCCCTGGACCCCACGCCATCTTTTCTGATTTTTTCTCTTTATTATATGGCAGTCTTATCCCTGCTCAAGGAAATAATCATGTTCCTCTTCCTGAACGTTGTCACACACACTTCTGGAATTTAGATATTTTGGTGTATTTTTTCCCATTTATTCATTTACTGTTCCACCCAGAGTTCATATTGGAAGTATATTATTTAGTTTTGTACTCTGTACATTATGTGAAAGCCTGCTGCTCCCTTCCAGTGTTGAGGTGATACGTTTTGTGAACAGTTGGTGGATCAACTGGGACAGGAAGATGCACCACCCCCAGTCTGACACCCCAGCCAGGGCCAGGACTACCACTCTCAATGAAGAATTAGGCCAGATAGAATATATTTTTTCAGACAAAACTGGGACACTTACACAGGTAATTGATTTTTTTTTACCACCATTGTGAGCAATAGGGGTAGAAATGGTTTTACCCCCCCCCTCCACCCACCCATCCACCCTCCTGTCCCGTAATATTTGAAGATAACTTGTATTGGCTGAGGAAAAATTCAGAAACCTTTGTTTTTAAGTTTTTGTGAAAGCCTGATTGGGTGGCTTAAAGTGACAAACCAAGCCTATTTAAATAAAATGTGTTGCTTTCTAAGATTTTCAAACAGCCTATTATGTTTTATTTGATTTTGTTTTCCTTGCACTTGAATGAACTGTTGATTTGCATTCATTTATTCCAGAACATTATGACATTTAATAAATGTTCTATCAATGGGAAAATGTATGGCGACCCCTATGATCCTGATGGCAACCCCATGGAAATATGTGATGTGAGTCAGAAGTATATGTTAGAATTATTTATTAAACCTAGGAAATTTGCTGTTTTCAATTCTCTTTTAACAAGTATCCCAATTTAAAGGCTGTGACAAATTACTAGAGAAAAAAGTATGATGTAACCTATTATAAATTGTAAAGTGATGCACTCTGCAAATGATGTTTCTCATACTATAAATGTCTATTTGCTCTGATGAGTAGGATTTGTTGGTTACCCATTTTGATAGATAACAAACAATTGGTTTTACTGAAACATCTGTGCTGCAGCTAGACATTGGAGTTCTGCCACTTAACAGTTTCATTTCTCCTCTTCCAGAGAACAAAAGTTGATTTTTCTGGAAACCATATGTATGAGGAATCTTTCGAATTTCATGATGTCCGACTCCTAAAGGCAGTTCAGAATAAAGATCCCCACGCAGATGAATTTTTCCGTGTTTTGGCTTTGTGTCATACTGTCATGTCTGAAGAAAAAGATGGTAAGTTTGGTCATGAATGCTGTGCTATTCTGTGAAATAAAAATAATGATTGGTTACCAGTGATCTTGATTGATTGTCCAAGACTGTATTTAAAAGTGATTTTCTTACCCAAGGACTGACTCTACATTCCAGGCAAGTTAGAATACCAGGCACAGTCTCCTGATGAGGCGGCACTGGTGTCTGCAGCAAGGAATTTTGGATTTGTGTTTAAGGTGAGACATGAAATTTGACAGTGCTATATTTAGAGCAGGTGTTTCGTTTTTTAAAAGAGAAAGTCTTCAAGTGTCGATCACCCATCGAAAAATGCAAATGTTAAGTTTTGAACTTTTTGAAGTTTTTGATTTATAACTGTCTACAATTTCCATATTTTTAGACTAGAACTCCCACTACAATCACCATTGAAGTGAATGGGGTGGAGGAAATCTATGAACTGTTGTGTATTTTAGACTTCAACAATGTCAGGAAAAGAATGTCTGTAAGTACTTGTACACGTAATACTATTCATTTGTCAAAGTGGATTCAACTAACTTAGCATTTATTAAATTTATGGGAGGATAAAGGCTAGATGGTAGGTAATATTACAATGTATGTTGCTGTTCGTGTTCTCTACTATTGTTATTGGTATGTTCAGGTGATCGTGAAAAAAGATGACAAGATAATGCTGATGTGCAAAGGAGCTGACACCACTGTTTATGCCCACCTGGATAAAAACTGTGGAGATATTAAAGAACTAACCACTAGTCATTTAAATGTAAGTGTGCTTTACTTTATTTATTTATTATTTTTATTTATTATTTTATTTTATATATTTATATTTATGTTTTGCTTAGTTCTATGTATAGGTAACACATGGTTATCTGCATGACATTCTAAAAAGTTGGTTTGATGCATAAACTGGATAATAGGCATCTTGGAGAAGAATAATTTTATGATTACCATGTTTTTACCCTCAATAAATACAGTTTATAAATGAATAAATAGTATTAGGGTAATTGTTAGATAGTGGTAATGGCTTAAGAAGCTACACCCTCAGGCCTTCCTAACTACCAGACTCGGCACCGAATGATTCCGAATTCACCAGTAGATTGGACCACATTACCCGTTTTCAAGGTTTGTGTCAGTACACATTTCACAGTATCATACCCCGGAACTAATTTTGAGATGAGATGCACTACTTTACAATCCTGCTCAGAATCATTGCTATCACATTGCCTACTAGGCAAGAGCGATTTCGTGTCTGATACTTCGAAGCGTGTACTGACGCACACCTTGAAAATGGGCAGCGTAGTCCGATCTGCCAGTGAATTCAGGATCGTTTGGTGCTGAGTCTGGTAGTTGGGTAGGCCTGACCCTGTAGTTGACTGTGTGTCCTGTGTTCTCCCCAGGAGTTTGCTCACATTGGACTGCGGACCCTGTGCTTGGCAACCAAGGAGATTGATTCCAATTATTACAATGAGTGGAAGAAAAAACACCACCGAGCAAGGTAAGGGTCATGGCATTTATAACCTTAACCACTGCAGCCTGAAATAGCATTTCTTTAAACTAAACTATTCTTTTAACCCCCCAGAGGGCCATGTGTAAGATAAGTATGTGCACCTAACATGTTTTACCCTCTTTATTATTATTATTATAATTATTATTATTATTATTATTATTATTAGTTCCTTCCTTCCCTGTGTAATTACACATTTTCAGCAATCCCTCTTCTTTCCACTCCAGCCATTGGTGGTCAGAGAAATGATGCATGAATCTAATGTCTGTTGTATAGTTACAGAACTTGTATTGCAGACACATGAACCCCTGCCTCACTATTCTTTCCTTAAAAAGGAGGGAAAAAAAGAAGCACTGTTTGTCTCCCATGAATGGATATTTTAAATTAGAATGTTTTATATATTAAAAAAAAATCCTCTAATCTGTTTATTTCCAGCACGTCAATGGTAAACAGAGATGAGATGTTAGATGAAGTATTTGAGGAAATAGAGCAGAATCTGACTTTGATAGGTGCAACAGCTATTGAAGATAAACTACAAGATGGTGTCCCGCAGACCATTGCAAACCTTGCATTAGCTGACATTAAGATTTGGGTGCTTACTGGGGATAAACAAGGTAAAAATAAACCTAATGAAAAACACTATTATAAGTTTGAAATATTGGACCACATTAATTTATTCTGATCCTTTCCCATTTTATCAAAACATTAAGTATTTACAACTTAATCTCTAGAAACGGCTATCAACATTGGGTATTCCTGCAAGCTGTTGACAGAAGAAATGGAAGAAGTGTTCGTAGTGGACGGGGAATCTAAAGAACAAGTTGCCAAACAACTGCAGAATGCCAAAGACATGATGTCTGGGCACTCCAGTGTGGAGGTCGTCTCCTATGCTGGAACTGCTACTCCAATGCAGAATGGAAATTCAACAGAGGAGTTTGGAGGCTATGCTCTGGTCATCAATGGACACAGCCTGGTAAGTAGAGCTGGGGTAGAGAAGTGTATTTCTATGTTTATGTTTATGGTTGTATTCTCTAGGCTTTACATACAGGAAGTGATGAGACTGATTAGTATGGCAGCAGTGTTTATTAAATTTCAAAGTAAAGTCAACAAGTGCGAAGTTAAGATGATTAATACTTCCAGAGACAGTTCATTATTGAAATACAAGTAAGGTGCATTGTTGGTTATATTAAAGTCATGCTTATTAAACTGAACATCACTGATTTCTACTCTGGAAATTATTACAACAGTGAAATATATCATAAAAGTAAAGAAATATCTAGATGAAGATCAAAGAAAATTCATTTCTGTTAACTTAAATTAATTGAATAGACAGCAGTTTTTATTCAAAATTTTGTTGCACTTTTAAGTTTTTCTTGAGTTTTCTTTTGATGACTTGTTTCTCTTTCTCAAGGTATTTGCCCTACATAAAGATATGGAGCAACTTCTGCTGGAGACAGGTTGTTTATGCAAAGCAGTGATCTGTTGCAGGGTCACTCCGCTGCAGAAAGCACTGGTAGTGGATCTAGTCAAGGTCAATAAGAAATCTATCACTTTAGCAATAGGAGATGGGGCCAATGATGTTAGCATGATTAAAAGTGAGTGACTAAATTATTGATAAGTCTTATTTTAATGTCTCCATAAAATATTCAATATATCTAAACAAAAAAAGGAAAGAAATTATTTCTTTATAGGATCACAAAATTTTCTGTTAAGAAAAATGATATCAATGTACAAACACGCTAAATACTTGTCTGAAATAATGAGTGAAAAACAAAAATTCTGTAATTTCTGATATGAAATAAAAACTTTAAATTTAAATTTTAAATTTTAACACAATTTTCATGTACAGACACAACCTTTTAAGCATTTAAGTATTATATCAATTTGAATTGAAAAGTGTTTCTTGTACAATTCTAGAATGCCATTTTATTTAGTCTTATACGTGTACATAAGGATAGATAGGTATGAAGACATCAGTTTTGAAGATGGTGTGTCTTTTTATTTGTTTGAAACTGCCCCTCCCCCCCTCCCCCCTGCCTACAGGGCTGCTGATGGGAAAATTAAAAGATGATCTTTCCGTTTCAGCTGCTCACATAGGTGTTGGCATCAGTGGTCAGGAAGGCATGCAAGCAGTGCTGGCTAGTGATTTCTCACTGGCTCAGTTCCGGTATTTGGAGAGACTACTTCTATGTCATGGCCGCTGGTCCTACGTCAGGATGTGCATATTTTTACGCTACTTCTTTTACAAGAACTTCACTTTCACATTTTGTCATTTCTGGTTTGCATTCTTCTGTGGATTTTCTGCACAGGTAAACTGAAAAAATTTCACACTTTGATATTATTATTGTGGAACTGTTTTAAATAATTAGAATTATATTTCAAGCATTTAATTCATGATGTAAATGATAATTTTTATATTTACTATATTAAATTTATCATATTCTTTCAGACATTATATGACCCATTCTTCATCTCATTGTACAACTTATGTTACACATCAATGCCAGTGTTGGTAATAGGGATATTTGAGCAGGCAAGTTTGGATGAAGTGTTTAGTAGAAATATCTTTATGACTCATAGAATATCTCTTCTCTTTTGTATGTTAGTGAAGTTAAGGCTCCAGTGCCTATTTAGATGTTGCATTGTCTCCCTGATGAATATTAAAGACAGTACATGACATTTCTATGATTCCACTTTGTCAGTCTTCCAGTGCTTCCATGAATGTTTTTAACAGAATAATTTTTTTCATTTATACAAACATTTTTTTTTGATAAATAAGCAATAGCTTTAACATTCTGATAATAACATCTAATATTATGACACCTTTTCATCTGTTTCAGGATGTGAATGATATATATTCAATCAAGTATCCCAAGCTGTATGCACCAGGCCTATCAAACTTACTGTTCAACAAAAAAGTATTTCTTCACAGTGTGTTTGAGGGAGTGGTTTCTTCACTTCTCCTGTTCTTCATTCCTTACGGGGCCTTCAACATGGGGGTGGACCCCACAGGCCATGACGTGGCCGACTTTCATACCTACGGAGTCACAGTGGCCTCTATACTTATACCTGTAGTGACATTCCGGGTAAGTTGAGTTTGTATATGACGCAAAAGAGTTTCAAAGGTAATATTTTGGTAACTGTGCCCTTTAAGCAACTTTGTTTCAATTGAATTTGAATGTAATGGGAAGTATCAGCCCAGTTTTATATAATTAAGTGCATTTCACATTCAAAACACTTCAAGGTGAGAAAGAATTCTGTTCCCTTTATAGAATTTTTCTCACTACAGAAAACTTATCTTAAAGAAAAAAAATTATGATTGGACATTAAATAATTTACTGAACATTTTAATTGGACATTCTTCTCTTTTTCATTTGAAATAATTCTTTCTACTTTGTGTTTTATTTGTGAAGTCTATAGAAGATATTTTTATGGATTTTAGACTTAAATAAATATATTATTACTCTGTTTGTGAAGATTATACACGATGAAAGCAAGCATAATCAGACAATTTCTTCCTTTCAGTTGGCAATAGACACACAGTTTTGGTCAGTATTCAATCCCATCATGACGTTTGGCAGCATCATATTTTATTTTTGCTCTATATTCTTTCTGTACTCTGACATTTTTGGGAACAACTGGCTCATTACAACGACATACACAGGAGCGGCAAGACACACCATGGCGACAGCCAACTTCTGGTTCTCTCTTGTGCTGGGCAATGTGGTCTTACTGTTACCTGTGGTAGCCTACAGATTTTATAAACAGGATACAGCACCTACGTTAACTGACAGAGTAAGGCTTAGAACTAAACTGTCCAAGTCAAAATCAAAATCAAGAGACCTTGGATTGAAACTAAGTCGTGCCTCCTTCAATCGCAGCAGCAAGCATGGTTCCATAAGGTCTGGCTATGCCTTTGCACACCAAGAAGGCTTTGGACAATTGATAACAAGTGGAAGCATTATGCGGGCAAACAGACCACTAGATGGAGCCACTCCAATTCGCCAAAATAGTGCAGGAAATGGCACAAAGACAAAGCTTTCTGATGGCAATTTGGTTATGAATTCTTCTCCTAAAAATAATATTCCCTCCTCTAGTGAAAATAATGTGGAACTTGTAGGTTACACTGTTCGTTCTTGATTTGCTGGTTCTTTTAGGTGTAGAAAATAACCAGAATTCAAAGTTTGTTATTCAACAAAGTTGGAAAATTAATTGCCATCAAATAATGAAAATTGTTTTATTTTGTTAACTTAGAATTTGAACCATGCTTTTAAAAGCAATTTACTGTCAAGACAAAGGGGTTTTAGATTTGATCTAATATTACCTTTTGGGGGGTGGGGGGGGGGTTTAAATTATTTTGACACATTGAAAGGAAATTGTTAGAATGTTTTTTATAGTTGCATTGCTTTTCTCTTGGCAAAATCATTGTCACATCAGAATCTGTAGCTATTACATTTCTCAAACTATCATTAAAACATACTCAAAACAGAACGTCTCTAATCAAACAATTAGTAATTTAATCTTTATATAGTTTGTAACATTACTTTAAATGGCAGATGTCTCATTGTAATATTAACTTCGTTTTTAATTAGGATTCTAATTCAACCATTGCAGTACACCATTTAGGAGGCTGTTACAGCAGTCCTCCCCTTTAAAACTCTTCTCAAGTACATGAGGAGATTGTTATAGGTATTATTGTAATAAATCATGTTTCTAAGCACACATATAGTAAACTGTTATCAGCATTATTTTCTACACCAAGAAGTAACATCTTTAGTAGAACAGCTGGCAAGAAATTTTACTGAATTGATTAGTGACCTGTGAAGTTTATACTAAAAATTTGTTTTAGTCATTTTTCATTGGACTATGTTTGTTGCAGAATAAGTTCTACTGAGATGTTACTTCTTTTAAGGTGTGGAAACTCAGGGCCCAAGCCATTATTCTTTACTTTAGCACTGTTCTTGTAATCGAGTTTTCTTTCTTTTCTTTCTTTTTTCCTTTTTTTTTTTTTTTTTGGGGGGGGGGTCAAAATATTCCCCAAATTTTTATTAAAATATCAAATGTGTAAATAAGGAGTAAGAAGGATAAATAATTTTGTATTATATTTTTATGACTACCAATGCCAAATACTTGGATTTCAACTTATGATGATAGAAAATAAATATTTTCACTTTTCTTTTTTTTAAGTCAGAGATGCGTGTCACTGTTTTTTTATATATAGTCAGATAGCAGATGTTACAAGGACTAGAAAATATACTATACATTGAACCTTAAAATGGGATGCATGTCAAAGTTTGTTGAGTGTCTGTGTTTACCAAGGGCTTTAATGTGCTTGCTATTCTATTGTACTGTTCTGGTATTGAAGCAACCAACACAGTAACATACTATATATATATTAAGAGTCTGAACCTTAGACCCCATTCCCACAGATTTTAGATCGATCTATCCCTGTGGGGAGTCTCACTAGATTACCATCAGCTTAGCTGGCTTAAATGTCTGTCCCGCCTACTAAGAGCTGTAAGGGGGTAATTAACTGTCGTGCTCGCTCGGCTGACAGCAATTTAGCGTGAACCCCCAGGGAGTTAGGTCGACCCAGATAGATCGATCTAAATCTCTGGGAATGCAGTCTTAAACATTTCAAACCACTGATCAAACTGACTACAAGTCCTCGGAATACTTCTAGTTCAAATTAAAATTAACTAGATTAGGTTTTTAAGTAATTTGATTAATAATTATTATAGTAATTATATAATTAAGTCACAGTGGTTACTTTGAATTTTTAAAATCATTTTTACTAGGCTGATGCTATGTGCAGCAGGTGTCTTGACACAGTATCTATGACATCATAGACTGCTGTCATAGAACTAGTCATTGCTGCTTAACCAGCTTTCTCAAACATCATTTCAGTCAAATACAAAACTATTACCATTAAAATTTGTGTTTATTGACACATAAGTGTACATGTACGTCAACATGGTCTATGCAATATTGTCAGCCATTCTTTTCATTGCAATTATTTGTGTGCATGACTGTTTTCTGTTGCAATTATTGTTGTGCGTATATTTTTTGTTGCAATATGTTATCTGTTTAATGGGAATCATCTGAAAGAACCGGGTCTTTGTTACTTGAAATAAAATCAAGCAAGATTTAGCAGGATTTGGAGATGGGGGGATCAGAAATAATGGCAGAAATGCAAGTGCGGAGTGAAAGCTGACAGAATTTATGTACCCTCTGGTTGTTTTATGTTCTTGTGCAGAACAATATGGATTCACACATTTTTGGTCTCACTACTGCAATGCTTTTTAATACTTTCTCGGTGCATATCGCTAGCGCATATTTTCTTGTTTTCCAGTCTTTTATATCACGTGGTCTGAAAGGCCTCATTTTAGGACACCTCAGATGATTCCCATTCTTTACACACCTTGTTCCATTCAGTAACATTTTATTTTCAAAATGATATGTATATTTCAATCTTTCTACTTACATTCAAATAACAGAATACATGTAGTTGTTACAAAAATTATAGTTTTACTAAAAGAACGATTGTTTAAGGAACAAATGAATGTTTTATATCATGTGATCTTTTGAGTCACTTGATACATGTTGAAGTGTTCTGTTGCTAATATTTTAGAAATAAATAAATTTAATAAAAAATGTCATTTTGGTCTATATTTTGCCTTAAGCATCATTTCATTACCCTAACAAATGGGTCAAAAAGAAGTGTCCATGTGCTATACAGGGAACTTGTTTTAATGGATTTCCATAAATTGTAAATGACATTGAGAAATTGAAATATAGGCTGAGGGGGCTTCGTTTTCCTCCACTCAATGCAATGCTCCTACTAAAGTAATGTTCATGCACACCTGATTTTTACATCTCATTTAACCTTGATCTTCAAAAGTTGATCAACAGTTCATCAATTTATTTTTGAACCAATCACTTATGTCTAAAGCTAGCTAGTAGTTCCACTTGTCAACTGGTAAATAAAAAAATGTTCTAAATGACTAGAACAGAGGAAACCATACCACTTGTGTTCCTATAGCATCATATAACAAAATCAGATTTCTTTCATCAGCCTTGTAATTAAATCTTTATCACTCAAAAAAGCCCTGACATCAAGATGGCAACTGTTGCAGCATGGCTAATATGGCTACTCTCAGTCCCTCTGCCAGCTGCTCAACTGTGTATGGTTTATTGATATCTGGCACATGTATGAAAGCTGCACAATCCTGGTTGACATGAAGGGAAAGATAATAGGAAAAATCACACAGGAACCTGAAAGAAAAATAAAAGTGCAAAAGTGACTTGATACTGGAGATTCACATTAATCTCAAAGTCAAGAATAACTGTTTTATCTTATCTTATCATATCATATCCAGAGACCACCAAAACCTTTTCAACAGCAATAATAAGGTTATTAAAAACTACTGCTCATACAATCATTAAGCTGAGACAGTGGCTGATTAGATAAGCACAAAAATAACTCTCCAATAAAGCTAGTGAGTGTTTGTTCCCAATGAAACTATTGTTTAACCAAAATTCATACTACTATGGGCGTCTTAATTGTGTCTGTAGATTTATCAAAGATGTCGTATTGTATCATATTGTATTGTAGGTAGATTTATCCTCCTGTCACTTAGTAGAATAAAAGAAGGCTGGTAACTAATTGAGAGCATTGGAAATAAGGTGTGTTAATCTGGTTGTACTCAGCAAGAGTCCCAGAGGAATTGGATTCGTCTACAAAGAAAGAAAGATTTTTTTCATTGAGAATGAGCCCTAAGACTAAATAAGTATTCAGAGAATGCCATCTGACATCAACTTCGATTCTCACCTTCCGGGATCAGTAGAAACAATGGCTTCCACTCCACAAGCAGAGCTATTAACACACTGCTGTACTTTAGTCATATCTATAGCCGACACCAGGCAGTGGTCTGCTCCGTCCACACAACACTTGGTGTCAGGAACACAGTTAAATATATCCTCTCTCTCATAGCCGTCATTGTGTGCTAGCTGCTCCAGTGTCAGTCTGTCTGCAATCCCGGACACTCCTACATGTACTACTAACTAAAAGTGGAAGAGTATCGTGATGAAAGTTATTATACAGTGCAGCAAATGAAGTCATTGGCACACTGACACTAGCAAGTTGACTGTGGTCCAATAAACCCTGCTGGGCATTATATTATATTATATTATATTATACCATTCACATTTTTTTAATTAAAAAGAAACCACAATAAAAATGTGTTTCTGTTAACTTTAATGTAAGAATTATGAAGGTACAATGTAAGAGCCATGTTATTCCTGAAATGATGGAGGATATTTATTTAAAAAAACAAAAAAGAAAAAAATTAGAATTTACCTATACGTACTGACCTTGGGTCTAAGATTCCACAACTTGGGCACAATATTTTTCACTTCAGAGTAGGCCACTGGTAGCTGGTCCACCACAAGATTAATGCCTTGTCCCAAACCTTTCCTTGCCAACTCCTGGACAGCAAGCCAGCTGGCATTGATTGTGTGGGAACCAAAGGGTCCAAATCCTTCAAAATTGTATATCATATATGGTGTGTTCTCTTTTTCCATTTATTGCTATGAGTGTTTAAAAAACTTGTAAAATGGTACCACTTACAAAGCAGTGCCAGTTAAATGAAATACGGCCAAATACTAGTACATGCAGTTGTATCCCTGAATTCTATAAAAATATATTTTTTCATAAAAAAAGATTTGATTTTAAAATATGTAGAATTTTCTTCCTTTTTATATACTCATGTATTTCACAATGTGTTAAATAAAAAAAATGCAAAAAAAAAGACTATCTATTACAAAACAATATCACATGATGTAAAAGTACTTACCTGTCACAACCACAGTTTGTTGATCTGTCATTTTCCTAAGCACTAACTGTTAGATCTACAAATGAGGAAGATTTTCGACTTCAATCGCAATGACAGTACATGAGCAATCTACTTTAAATTATATATCATAATGCAGAATTATACATTAATTTGTGTTTGACGTTTGCCGAATGCTGTGGGTAAAAAATATAAACAAAGCCATGCATTAGCTCACAATGTTTACCTTCTTGGTACGGTAAGTGCTTGGTTCATTCAAAGAGAGGCCAATTAGCAGCCTGAGGTCGAAAGCACTTTTTTGACAAAACCAATAACCAAAGTCGGTAGAAATATAGCATTTAATGGGACAATTGAAACAAAATATCAGGAGGAAAGCTTCAAATTGCATCACAGCAGAAAGTTTCATTTGTGTTTGACATTTATTTAATTATCTGCGGGATGACAACATGGTGGCCTTCGACGAGGAAAAAACGAAATTGCTGATACTTTTCGTATTTTCTTACTTTTTGACAACAACAGCTGACCAAACAGGTAGGTTTTTGCCAGATTTATACACACCCGCAAGCGAATCAGTAGTAAGGATATCCAAACTGAATTATTCTTAATATGGGTCTGCAATGTTATTTCATGTTATGTTTATTTCATGATTTGTTTTACCTTGGTTGAGATCACTGACAGGAGTGATTGTTGTGGTGACCTAGTCCAAATGATAGGCCTTTTTACTTTTAATGCACAGTAGTTCCAGCACGCTCAATAAATATCTGAAAACGTGACCAGCAGTACTAAAGACAGAAGAATCGGACCACTGTTGATCCTGGTCTCCTGATACTGTAATTCCAAGTGAAGCAAGGCTTTTTAAATCCGTTTGTTAAAACAGTTCAATTTATTTTAATCGTATTCATAGGTGCTATCTGTTTATATCTTTCAGCTAAAACTACAACTCCTAAAACTTTATTATCAACAAATATGATAAATTTCTATTTCAGAATTAACAACAGATTTTCCAGATAGAGGAACACATACTTTTCCATCAGATGAAAGCACTGTGATATGGCAAGGGCCTTCAGGTTCCAATAGTACCGTCCTGGATCCTAATTTTTTTAATAACACATGCAGCAAACAGTACATATCGTCATGTCCAAGCAAGGCAAAATGTAGTGAGCTAGGAGCCTGTTGCATTGAATGTGAATTTGATACTTCATGTACCTATGGGGATGATGTGACAGTGACTTGCAAAGCTCTGGCAGATATTGTATGTGATGTAAGTGTAAATTACTAATGATCTCTTGTTGATGTAAGATAGTGTGTTTGAAAACAAAATCATCTTTGCTACCAGAAGAAAGCCTTCTAATCTTAGCAAAATGTGTTAAAAAAACATAAACATTAATTAATTTATTTATTGGGATTAATGTAGCTTATCTGTTCAAGAGATATTTTTGACATTTTGATTACTGAATCATTAAAAATAAATCTGATTAAACATAAGTTTGTCTTTATTCTTTTCTGCTTTTAAATTCAGGGCGAAAGAAACTTCACAAGGGAATTCAACTGTCGTTATTGCTACCAAACAGAAGAGTGGCAGCATACTTGCACCACTCAATCCAATTGTCAGGCTGTGACCACACCGCGTCCTACCTATAGGGCAAACTGCTCTGTCAAAGACCATATACTTTGTCTAGGTAAGGAATGCCCACCTGATCCTTGGCTGAGCAATTTCCATTTTTAGGTCCACATTTAACAAAACCTTCACTCATCCACTATATCTGTAACATCACAACAACCTTTATCTGTAACATCACAACAACTGATGATTCTTGATGAATGGTGAAGCCCTTTCACGTGCTGTGGTTCACTAGCTGTCTGAGTACTAGATGCTTACGTCCAAAACTGTCTGGTCAAAATGTGCCATTCTTAAATTTTTTAGGACGAAGAAAGTTTTACAAGAACAGATCATGCAATTGGACTAAGGGTTACAGATGGTCCACTGCTCTCATTTTAAGGTGACTTTTTTTCTTTTAGCTTAAGATAATTTGTTTTTAAGTGTTTTAAGTTTAATCTTAAATTTTCTCTAGTGTTTGGAAAAGTTGAGCAGTTATTTACAGTACTTAACTGATTTTTCATTTTTATTTTTAATTTATCTTCTAATTTGTTTAAGAATGCAACTTATTTAACAACTCTTCAATTTCAGTGTAACAGTTGGTGGTTTTGGAGCAGACAGATTTTATTTAGGTCTCTGGAGAGAAGGGATTGGCAAACTGTTCAGCTTTGGAGGTCTAGGAGTGTGGACTATAGTGGATGTCATATTGATTGCAATAGGTTATGTTGGACCCTATGATGGCTCATTATACATCTACTAAACATTATCAGGAGAACTTGAATAATACTGCTGAGAGTTTAAAAACAAACATTTAAAATCATGGAAGTAAAAATAATGCTTCAAGCAATAGGAAAGATCATTGTAAATATTGGTCATCATCTTGTATATTTTTTTCCATTGTAAAATAAAGTTCTTTAACATTATGTACTACATCAAAGATTTGAATAAAATGTTATTTACATGTGCACTATCAATTTATTTATTTATTATTGTTACTATTATGTTATTATTACTTATTTTATTATTATCATTTATTTATTTATTTTTGCTGCACTGCAATCCAATTAATGAAGGTATCAAATGAAATATGCCTACCTACCTAGAGCCTACTTTCTGAAGGAATGAGGGGGTATTTCACTATTGCTGTGCAATTAATATTAACAATATCCAATGGATTACTTTATAACAAGAGCTATTCAACATTGGACCAGAGGATAAGTGATACTGTTTTTGGGGGGTGAGGGGGGGGGGGGTGGAGGTAGCTGTCCTTATTGTGCATACACACTGCTTTACGTTATTGTCAAGTGTTCAGCTATTATAAAAACCTTACTGTTGACATCTTTAAACTAAGTTGGTTGATGCAGCATTTTTGAAAAGGAAATACCTTATTCAATTTATCCAGTACATTGAAACTGAGAAACAAGGCAGCAAAGCTGTCAAATGTACAGACAAAAAACAGGAAATAACTATGCACAAAATAGGCTACTGTCAATTCTGATGCAAAAGTACATTATGTTAAACTGCAAATTCAACATCAAATTTTAATGATCAAGTCTGACAAACTGCAATGATATGAGTTTATTTCCATTTTTGAAACTTTATTACATAATACGTGATAACAAGTTTACCATCATTTTTACATAATCAACTAATAATGTTGTAAAGATGCAGGAAATGTCAAACAAACACTTTTATGTATCTTATGGTAAACTTGAAACTGTTAACATGCCTAAGAATTGAATCTGAGGAAATGTGAAAAAACTGCATTTCTTTAAAATAATGGCCCGATCATGCTGATTTTTTAACTCAACCTGCGTTTTAGCAGGAATGTTTACAGTGTTGCATATATGCTGAAAAGTGAAAAAACAGCATAACTACTAAAATAATGGCCCGATCATGCCGACTTTCAAACTTGACCTGCGTTATAATAAGATCGATTACTCCTGTGAGTTTCATGACAACAGGCCTATCAGTTTTCCTTGAAATGTGTTTATAGTGTTGCATATATGCTGAAAAGTGAAAAAACAGCATAAATTCTACAAAAATGGCCCTATCATGCTGATTTTCGAACTTGACCTGCGTTTTATGAATATTCATCAGCTCTGTAAATATACAGCCAAAAAGTAAAACTGCCTTCCACTTATCATGTTTACAATGAAAGTGCACGGCGCCGGCGACAGTGACGGCAACGACGGCAGATGCAGGTGATGTCAATATGTACAGACACATCTGTACATANCAAGGCAGCAAAGCTGTCAAATGTACAGACAAATAGCAGGAAATAACTATGCACAAAATAGGCTACTGTCAATTCTGATGCAAAAGTACATTATGTTAAACTGCAAATTCAACAGCAAATTTTAATTATGCTCAAAAGGTAATACCAATGTAAGTAAAATGTGTAACAAGCATAAGGCTTCAGGCCCATGGGAGTTAAGTTACACTTTGAAAATGTATAACTTCCACAAAAAGAAGCCAATTAGACTGCTTTTCCAACTCAGGCGGCATTTTAGTCCTGTATCTCTTTTTGGCAATCCTAAGTAACATGATTTTCCCATAATGGTCATCATGGCAGCAGCCCCCCAAATTTTCTTCTATTCTGATGCAATATTACATAATGGTTAACAGCATAATGACCGTCAATTTTAAATAATAAAATAAACATATCATGGATTTTCAGAAAATGTGACTAGCATGGGTCTTCAAGCCCGAGGAACTTCAAAGTCACACCTCGAAAATGCCAATATGTGAAAAATTAAATTTTCACAAAAAAACTGTTTAACTGGCAGAAAGAATTACCAAACAGACTGTATTGCCTACTGAAGCTGTATTTTAGTCCCATGTTTCTTTCCTGTGAGTTTGAGAACAGTAAGTGACACGGTTTTTCTTATATGGTCATCATGGGAGCAGTGCCCCAAATAGTTTTTTTTCAAATTTCGATGCAATATTACATAATGTTACACAGCATAATGACCATCATTTTTTTAGAATAAAATATTAGTATCATGGATATTCGGAAAATGTGACTAGCAAAGGTCTTCAGGCCCATGGAACTTCAAAGTCACAACTTGAAAATGCCAAAATGTAAACAAGACAGCACTGTTCTGAAATGTTTTTTTCCCATTTTTCAAAATTCACAGTTTACTGCCATTTTTATATAATCAACTAAAAAGTTGATGAGATAGGAAAAATATCAATAGAGCAGTGTTAAATGTCCAATTTCTTCCCAGAAGAATTTCATCAGCTGTGTTAAGTTATAAGAATGATGTGAATTTTTCTTCAGTCAACAGCTAATATGGAGGTAAAACCTATCTCAATATTAGCTGTTGACTGAAGAAAATTTCACATCATTCCAATTTCTTCCATTCTGAGATTCTGAACATATGTAGTGAATGATTGAATCTGACAAACTGCAATGGTATGAGTTTATTTCAATTTTTAAACATATATTTCACAATACACATTAACAAGTTAACCATAATTAATTTTTGTCTTTTTATTTAGACTCGGCTGTCGTACTAACTGCATTACAGACCCTGGGCATTTTGCTAATTGAAAATTGAAAGCTTTATAGTAGTCATATATCTGTTTAAAATGAATAAGGGTAAGCAAGATGGCAATTTAGCTGTAGATAAATACTTACTTAACTAATTGGTGAGGTCATTTTAGTGCATTTATTTTCTAAGATACCAAAATAAAGAAAGATGACATTATAACAAGTTAATATATTACTATTAGGCTGCATTCACATGCAAAATTTAAAAAATCCATTGGTGGTATCTAGTGTTCACGGTCTGCACCCTGTTTACTCTGTAGCGCAATTAATTAGCAGCGTGAGCTAGTCATTTCCAAAGCTGTAATTAATTTGTGCTGCTAGTTATTTATGCCATGGGGTATTCAGCAATAAAACAATAAAGTATAAAAATGTACAGCTTGAACATAATGAATAAATGACTCTTAGAATACAGAGCACATGACCAGTATGGAATGTGCTAGACCAGAACTGCATGTTTGCAACAAAACCAGGGGTACATATTAGCCATGGAAAATAACATTTTGTTCATTTCTAAGACAAATATTTTTTACATATCTTTTTTACCTTCAATTTTATAAAACTAACTGTATTCACAAAATAAGAAACAATAGGAGAAACTCTGTTTTGCTATGCTCCATAAAATACAATTCAACTCATTCAATAGCCATACAGATTTCTTAAAAATTCTTTTTCTGAAATTTTTTTGCTACTAACATTTGAATAGTCAAAATGAATAAACTTGAATAATTTACTCTAAATTGTCTTCTCTATCAGAGGTACAAAACTGTACATGACATTTTTTTTTGTTCAAGTATACCGAGTGTTCTTGAGTGTGAAGAATGAACATTTGAACTTCACAAATAACACATCTCCAACAGTGTCAATTATATTATAACATTTATTGTTCTTTCTTCATACTATGAGTAAGAAGAGAAATCCTATGCTTGAGCCCAGTTTTGTTTCCATAAACCCCATGGAAAGAAGTTACAACTGAACATTAATCTTCTCCAAGTAGGTGGTATTTTCCTTTCTGAAATTAAGAAATATATGTAACATGACATATTAATCACATGAAGATTTGTCACTGCTCAATTTGGTTAGTTTTTTTTTTAAATGTGTTTGGCACACTGAAATTGACTAGACAGCAAAGGTGGCAAAGTAGCAAGTGATCCACTTTTAAGGGATATATAAGCCACTGAAAATGTCAATGTGTGAAAAAAATGATATAAAAATAATGACTGCTGTAAATGTTAACTGATCATGCTGATTTTAAAAAGCAACCCGTTTCTTTACCAAACAAATATACTTCTGAAATTGATAGTGAAACAAGAATACGGTTTGGTAGGTATGGGGCAAAGGACACCAGCCAAGTCTATCTCCTATTTTATTATGCCATGTTTTAAGTTAAAAGGGGAAAGATGGTATTTCTTCTTGAACTATAACTGTCTTTAATGTGATGATTATGTTCTTGCTTTCGTCATTTATGTAAAATATGATATATAAATATATATTTAGCAATATAATATGTAAAATTTTATAAAAGTAAAGAAGAGCACAATAATGTGTGAAAATGTATGAGTAATCGTGTAACTTAGAATTGAAATAAATAAATAACTCGGTAAACAAATATCATTTGTCAATTTCAAGTATTATGAAGTTGAAGAAATGGGTGTGACATTATTTTTCCACATGTATAGGTAAAAGTAAATAATCTTTTTTTAAAGAAGGGGTAAATTCGTAAGGTTTTGTTAATGTTTTTTCTTTCTTTTTTGAAGTGTCATTCTCTGAAACTTCTGCACATGTGTTTAGCTGTATATGTGGTTGGAAGTACATAGGTTAAATGAAATTTGGGAGCAATCTGTCTTATAATCTGTAATATAAATTTAAAGACAATTTTTGGGAAAAGACAAACAAACTGGAAAGTGATCACCAAAATAAGTGGGCAAAACTATAAGTTTAAGATCTGTATGATTAAAGTTTGTGAAGACGAGATCTAGGGCCGAGTCATAATTGGTAGTTGGAGTTGTGACATGTTGTCTAAACATAAGGTCTTGGCACATCATTTTTCTGAGAGCATTTGCATTGTTTTCATGGAGCCAGTTGACATTAAAGTCACCTATAATAACACATTTATCTGTCTTATCAATAGTGTCAAGAATATTTCTCAAAGCCTCAAGAAGAACCTGCATTTTACCATGAGGAGGTCGGTAAATTGTGATGACAACAAAGTCAGGAAACTGATCTAACCGTGTGACAGTAATCTCAATTCCAGAAAAATTGCAGTTTTTTGGAAAATTCTCTGCATATCTATGGTGACTGTAGATAGCAGTACCATGCTGTCTATGAAGAGTACTATCATTTCTGTGAAGATATTTATCTTTTAGCTGGTATTTTGTATTTAGGTCTTTAATTGCAAATCTGGTCTCTGTGAAAGCACATACATCTGCTTTCGCTACATCAAGATTCTTTCTNAATGACTCTTAGAATACAGAGCATTTGTAAATATGACCAGAATGGAATGTGCTAGACCAGAACTGCATGTCTGCAACAAAACCAGGGGTACATAATAGCCATGGAAAATAACATTTTGTTCATTTCTAACACAAATATTTTATTACATATCTTTTTTACTTTCAATTTTATAAAACTAACTGTATTCACAAAATAAGAAATGATAGGAGAAACTGTTTTGCTATGCTCCATAAAATACCATTCAAATCATTCAATAGCCATACAGATTTCTTAAAAATTCTTTTTCTGACATTTTTTTGCTACCAGCATTTAAATAGTCAAAATGAATAAACTTGAATAATTTACTCTAAATAGTCTTCTCTATCAGAGGTACAAAACTGTACATGACATTGTTTTTGTTCAAGTATACTGAGTGTTCTTGAGTGTGAAGAATGAACATTTCAACTTCACAAATAACACATCTCCAACAGTGTCAATTATATTATAACATTTATTGTTCTTTCTTCATACTATGAGTAAGAAGAGAAATCCTATGCTTGAGCCCGGTCTTGTTCCATAAACCCCATGGAAAGAAGTTACAACTGAACATTAATCTCCAAGTAGGTGGTATTTTCCTTTCTGAAATTAAGAAATATATGTAACATGGCATATTTATCACATGAAGACTTGTCACTGCTCAATTTGGTTATTTTTTTATGTGTTTGGTACACTGAAATTGACTAGACAGCAAAGCTGGCAAAGTAGCAAGTGATCCAGTTTTAAGGGATATATAAGCCACTGAAAATGTCAATGTGTGAAAAAAAAAATGATATAAAAATAATAACTGCTGTAAATGTTAACTGATCATGCTGATTTTAAAAAGCAACCCGATTCTTTACCAAACAAATCTACTTATTAAATTGATAGTGAAACAAGAATATGGTTTGGTAGGTATGGGGCAAAGGACACCAGCCAAGTCTATCTCCTTTTTCATTATGCCATGTTTTAAGTTAAAAAGGAAAGATGGTATTTCTTCTTGAACTATAACTGTCTTTAATATGATGATATGTTCTTGCTTTCGTCATTTATGTAAAATATGAGATATAAATATATATTTAACAATATAATATGTAAAATTTTATACAAGTAAAGAAGAGCACAATAATGTGTGAAAATGAGTAATCGTATAACTTAGAATTGAAATAAAGAAATAATTCAGTAAACAAATATCATTTGTCAATTTCAAGTATTATGAAGTTGAAGAAATGGGTGTGACATTATTTTTCCACATGTATAGGTAAAAGTAAATAATCTTTTTTTAAAGAAGGGGTAAATTCGTTAAGGTTTTGTTAATGTTATTTCTTTCTTTTTTGAAGTGTCATTCTCTGAAACTTCTGCACATGTGTTTAGCTATATAAATGGTTGGAAGTACATAGGTTAAATGAAATTTGGGAGCAATCTGTCTTATAATCTGTAATATAAATTTAAAGACAATTTTTGGGAAAAGACAAACAGACTGGAAAGTGATCACCAAAATAAGTGGGCAAAACTATAATTTTAAGATCTGTATGATTAAAGTTTGTGAAGACGAGATCTAAGGCTGAGTCATAATTGGTAGTTGGAGTTGTGACATGTTGTGTAAACATAAGGTCTTGGCACATCATTTTTCTGAGAGCATTTGCATTGTTTTTATGGAGCCAGTTGACATTAAAGTCACCTATAATAACACATTTGTCTGTTTTATCAATAGTGTCAAGAATATTTCTCAAAGCCTCAAGAAGAACCTGCATTTTACCATGAGGAGGTCGGTAAATGGTGATGACAACAAAGTCAGGAAACTGATCTAATCGTGTGACAGTAATCTCAATCCCAGAAAAATTGCAATTTTTTGGAAAATTCTCTGCATATCTATGGTGACTGTAGATAGCAGTACCATGCTGTCTATGAAGAGTACTATCATTTCTGTGAAGATATTTATCTTTTAGCAGGTATTTTGTATTTAGGTCTTTAATTGCAAATCTGGTCTCTGTGAAAGCACATACATCTGCTTTTGCTACATCAAAATTTTTTCTGATATCATCAATGTATTTGTGAAGAGAACAGCAATTCCAATGGATTATTTTGAAGTGGTCATCTGGTTGTTCAAATAGAAATGATATTGATTTAGCAAGCTGTGCTTCTTGCCTTAAACGTTTCATTTCTTGTTTAACTTTGTCAGAAATGCATATTTTACTGGCATTTAATTCCAAAATATGCAACCCTTCTAATTTTTCTAC